>VYZQ01012531.1:3685-18253 GCA_013400655.1 Mystacornis crossleyi | reverse complement strand
AGAGAGTAAATCATGGGAGACGAGCTGAAGTTGGCAATAGGAAAAAAGGGCGGAGTCGAGTGCCCAGTGCGGCGCTAAAAAATGTTTTTTGCAGGCCGTGGTGAAAACCTGTAATATCATAAACTGTTCTTTTCTCTTTAATTCACTTAAAAACATGGGAGGATGAGAATTTTGTGTGCAGCCTGGGGGAAAGGGAATAGTGACTATGTCGGGTCACCTTGAAGCTATAAGAAACTCCTAGAAATGTTGTGAAGAAGCTAGAATTTGCCTATTGTGTAGTCACCCCAAGACATTTATGCTTAAAAAAGATATCCCCCATATGTGGCCCATGCTGGTAGTGGAGCAAGACTGCAAGATTTATGGGAGAGGTTGTTTTTGATGGCAGCAGAATTTTTGGGTGGGTCTAGTTGCCCTTTGAGCAGTTTGGAAACCGCATAAAGCAAAACAAAGCCTTTTTACCTTGAATAGTGGTGAGACTTTTAAGAACTGCAATACTGACCAAAAATCATAGTTTGTTATCCTTTGTGCGAGTTGGGAAAAAGGGCAAGGTGCTAGAGGAAAAAGGAGGTTTCTGCTTTAATTTCTTGTTATTTCTTTTTACTTTTAATTCTATTAATAAACTTCTTTATATTCTTTAAAGTTTAGAGCCTGCTTTGCATTCCTCCCAGTTCTTACCTCACAGAAGATAAAAATGCAAACATACCCTTGACAGTAACCCACCAGGCTTTCCATCCTAAGAGTAAATACTGTCTACTTCTCCATGAGTCTGTACATATACAGACTTTTCCAAACTTCCATTCAATTGTAAAGGCTGCAGGATGAAATATTCATATTAAAAATCTTGGATTAAAATCTACAGCCTTTCATGTATTGCTCTCCACAGTGATGTAAACTTGCTTCTAATTTCCTGCACTCCAGCCTCCCTTTTAAGACCTCCCCACAGGGTAGCACCCAACTGAAAGGTAACAGCAGCTGCATTTCTAACGGCCTATGTTGAACTTCTGTGCTTTCCAAAGAGAGAGAAAAATAAATGTTATAGGAACAAGTAACACAGACTTCATAAATAAACAGGTTCCGGAAATCTCACTGTTCCCTCAGTGGAGAGGGAAAAGGAGAATGTATAATGAAAGCTGAGTCTGTGCGGTGTTGGAGGGGCTGGAGATGCAGACAGGCACCATACCCCAGAGGGACAGATTTCTTTTTATTTTTTTTCACAAGAGCACTGAAAGATGCCTGTTCAAAAATTTACTGTTCCGTAGGTGAAGAAATAAGACACCTAGTGGTGGCTATAAGGATGTAGGGGCAGGGGGTGGGGCGAGGAAAATGCCTCTGCTCTCTCATCCCCAGATGCCTGAGGGAGAGGACTCTGGATTTGCAGCAGGCCCAAAAGAAAAGCTTCAAGGTATTTGAAAAGACCCAAGGGATGTGGGAGCCTGTGTCACACTGAAATTCACAGGGCACCGTGCTGTTAATTCCCCACACAGCCCCTTGAGATTCAAGTCCTCTGTATTTATTTATTATCTTTGAAGTTGCATCCCTCTAAATGGCAAAAGCTGGGAGTGAGTGACAGTAAGTTCTAAAAACTCAGCGTTAGCAGCAATCGGGCAGCTCCCAGTCCAAGTGGAGGACAGTAATTTATTATCCATTAGGTGTTCTGTCAGTCAAAAAGGACTAACAGAGCAATAAAGTCTGAAGTGATCAGATGAGCTCAGCCCGTACCACTAGCTGGCTATCAGAAAGGTCAGGGTGGTGAGATGGATGGTTTCCTCTTCTCCAGACACTCCATCTTCCTGTCTGGTGACACATGCAACTCTCTCAGCAAGTCAGATATTTCCTGTGCGTGAAGCCAATTCCAACCTAATTGCATATTTTACTGTTTCAGAGGAAAGAATACAAAGTTTTTACATTTTGCTGAAACATTTTCAAATAAAGACAATGGGCCCTGTTCTGATGGTGTTGTAAATGGGCTGTAGTCTCCAGTCCCAAACCCACCCTCCTCATAAGGCTGATGCTCCACAGCTATGCAGGGCTCCAGGACAGCAGGCAGGTGCAGATGCACGGAAGTTTCAGGGAGACTGTCAGAAGTTTTTCTCTGTTGTTCCACTATAATCAGTGTGCCAGGGCCTAGACATGAGTCTTCTTACTTAGGACTCAAGGGATGCAAGCTTGTTTCATGTCTTTCACCTGATCCATCAACCTGTGGGCTCCTCCAGGGTGATGCACTGATCATCCTTCAGTAAGGAAATTCTGGATTTATTGAGCCAGAGAGAGATTCAGAGACTCCATCCCTGGGAAGGGGGAAAACTTAGATTTTGGTCCAAAACTGTGCCAAGTTTTTCATCCCCCATTTGTTCCAAGTAAAACAGGAGCATTCCTGGAGACAACTAGTAATACGTGTTTTGAAAGGTGCCTCTGAAGCAGGTCCAGCTTTCCCAGCCTGCTGCCCTGACACATTAGTATTTCCAACAGACTTCCCTAAACTTCAACCAGAGAGTCTCGCTCCTGGATGGCCAAGGAAACACATTTGTCAGTCAGATTTGTAGCTCATTGGAGGGCTCTCTCCAAACACTGCACACAGCAGCCTGGAGCACACTCATGATGGGGAATTAATCCACACTCTGACACTCTTCCCTGGCTCCATCCTTCCTTCCTCACTCTGCATTGCACTGACAGTTGTTACCAGTCTCTGCCTTCCAGCTACAGGCAAAAGTGTAAGCAGACTTCCAAGACCCAGGGAGGGAACTGGAAATGGTCCCAGCATCAGATTCCAGCCCAAAATGCACTTCTGGTATTCCCCATCCTTACCATCACTGCAATATCGTGCCTATGTTTATTTGTTGTGCTCCAATAAGCTGTACGTGAACAGCCAGCTCTTATATTCTCAGAGGATAGATTAGAGCAGCTAGTCTCCTCCTAGAGTAAGTGGAAGTGGAATTATTTATTTCCTTTTCTTCATAAGAAGCTTATAGCACGCTGGATGAAAAGTCAGAAGTAATTAAGAAAAATGTTCTGCATTGAAACAGAAGAAACACTCAGAGAAGAGGTCACAGTTGGTCTGAGTCTGGGCTTGGGATGGGAAGGGAATCTCTCCTTGGTGTTTCAGGAATCAGCCTGGAAGGATGTAGTGATTCTGCGGACAACATTTATCTGGAACAATTTCTCCTGTTGACTTTCAGCAGTAAATTTCTGAGTGAGGCTTTTTCCCAGGTGCTGTGGAAGTGTTTTAGCAGACAGGCAACTGCTGTGATGGTAGGAGTTTTAGAGAAGGGACGACGTTTGGAGGCTTGAAACATGTGGAACATGTTAACCCTTTAATTATGCTGTCAGGTGTGGCTGTTTATTTTTAATAATATTTGTTATTTGGTTATTATAGTTGTCTTGGTTTGAAAGACAGGTGTTCACCAAAGGAAGGCAGGAGCCCCCCTTGGAATGGAAAATGGAATCCCCTTCCCTCCAAATTATTATAAATTTGAAATTGAGGGGCTTTTAGGCAAAGATATGAGGAATAGGAATAACAGTTCTTTTACTAATATATATATATAACAAAGCAATAATTCAGAAACACTGGTTTAAGCTGACAGAGTCAGGGTATGACCTGGCACCCTGCCAGGCAGGGTGGTGGTAGCAGTCCGATTAGGCGATAGCTGCAGTTCTCTCTGAAGTGGTTCTGTTGAAACGGTGGTCTTGTAGAAAACGACTGGTCCTCCTCAGAAAGTCCAGTGGTGGTTGTGTAGCTCTTGTCCTCTGGGAATCCAGTGGGAAAGGCTGCTGCGCTGTTCCAAAACCCCAGATTACATCCAGGTGGGAATGCTTGGCTCCTTCCCTGTGGGCGGAGCATCTCACAATGGGATGGTGAGTCATGAAACAAGGGGCTGATGGGTGCATTAACAGGAGATAGTCCAGAGGGAGGAGGCAAAGAACATTGCTACACCAGGTTTCAACAGCTCATGAATAATACACTGTATTAGAATAGAATACACTGTAACCCAGGACAATAGTTAACATCACTGAGAGAATGTTTGGAAATACTCCTTCTCTTTATAGATGCGACTTCTTCCTTTTTTAAAACACCGATGCCTCCCTCAGAGGAGAAATTATGCCTTTATGAATTTCTATTCTTTGGTCCTACACCTCAAGTTGGAATTCTGAGTAAAAGACAATATTCCCTGACAGTGGAAGTTAGAGCTGGTTTATAAGGTGTAAACTAACATCCCTTTAAAAAAAAACAAGCAACTGTTGCTTTACTGATATTGAGTTGATTTTATATTGCCCAAATATGGGTTAGATGTGTCAGCTTGGGAGTATTACAAACACTGACAAGTCCTTTAGTTATGATTCTGATAATACATGGAATAGGATTTTCTGAAAGAGATTTAAGGAAAAAATAAATTTCAGAGACTAAATCATCAGTAACACCAATCGCTGGAATTCCGTGTGGGAATAAACAGCCCAATATGCCCACTTCAGTTTAAGAAAGAAATACATTAGTATAAAGGTGTTTTGAATGAAAAACTAATCTCCTTTCCCATTTCAACACAAACTGAGTCTGGCCCACCTAATCATACTTTTTGCTACATACAGATCCGTGATGACTCATAAAAACTGTTTCTTTAGGTTTAAAGCCAATTGCTGCTCATGTTTAAGTGAAAGAGGCAGAAAACATTCCTCTCAACCTATTACCAAGCCCTTAGAGTTTAATTAGTAGTTGTGAGTGCGTGGAGATCATTAAGAAAAGGTAAATATGTAATGATGACTGCCTTGGCTCACCTGCCCCAGGGGTGGCTGAAGTTAAAGCCTGAGCTGCTGCAGTGGAGATGGAAAAGCAGGGCTGGGTTTTAACACCTTCCACACAGCCCCACGGATGTCACACAACAGGGACCTGTAATCAGTGAATTACCCAAAGCTGTTATTCAGTGCCACAGGCAGAGTCCTACAGAATCTTCAGCAGGTAAGCAGAGTAAGCATCTACCCTTGGATTTGGATATTTTTGAGGTTAAAACGCTATTAAAAAAATCCTTGAAATACATGTATTTTTCTAGAGCTGAGCAGAACCCAGCTGTTCAAAGAAACAGGGATTTTCCAAGCTCTCCAAGGCAGCTGGGCACCCAGCTTCTTCTGAAGCTCACCAGATGCTAGCCCTAACTTCCTTGCAGTCATTTGAAAATCCTGGACCTGGTAAAAACTGATTTACAAAGGTTTTTTAAAAATCTTAGGAAATAATAAGCATAGTCTGGATACTTCAGATGGGATCCACTTAAAACTGGGACAGATTCTTCTGTTTTTTCTCTTTCAGGTAAATCCTTCCGTATATATCTCAGGCTCTATAATTTATCATTTGTTAACTCCATAAATTACCATTCTAAAATTCACTGAGTGCTTCCTAGACAGTGCAATATTCTTTGACCACCTTCCTGGGTATCCTTTTGCTGGTGGGTTTCACAAGTTCTTTTAAAGTAGATCAGTGAAATGTCCTCTGCTGAGTTTCTTTTTTTGTTTGTTTGTTTTTTCTTTGAATCAGCCTCTCTAGAACACTCTCAAGCTGCATTGCAAAATCTATCCAGGACATACTGTATAGCAGTATATGGGATACAAGATTCATTGACTTAGCTGGGTTTTAAAAACTAATCCTTGTTCCCTAAATCTTTGAAGAAACATTATTTTAGCTTGAAATTTTGTGTTGTGTGGCATGTAGTAATTCTTCCTGGGGTATAAAATTTTATTTCTTCTTCAAGCTTTTTTTGGAAACCTTGGTACTTTCAGCTTACTGCAATCAACTGCCACAGTATTAAAAGTCCTTTGTGATACTAGACAAGCAAAGTGCCCCAGTGCTGTGTGATGTGAAAACTCAATTACAGGAAGGAACAATATATGATAATTTCAGAATTAAAACATTATCAGTGCTGGAAGAACAGAGGTAAATCCTCTGCTGAATCCAGTATTCAGAGCAGAGGAGTGACCGACAGATTCACAGGATTTCTCTAATCCCAGGTTGCTGGGAAATTAGGCCACTGCATAGGTTAGAGGACCCCCTGAGAACTGGTGTGACCTCCAGGAGATAGGTGCCTTAAGCTGTAGGGACACAGTGTGCTCTGAAAACATTGTCAAACACCATCTCACCCAGTGGAGACCCTCCTGAAGAGGTGATCCCCGTGGGGGAGGTGGGCATAAGTGGATGCATGGGGCACGGGGTTTCTCGCTCCCTGTTCCCCTTGGTCATGTGTACCCAAAATCCTGTCGCCTATTGGTCACTTTGAATGTAGCCCGCAGGAATCCTGTACTTAAGAGGTGTCCACGGGACTCCCGGGAGTTGTTCTAGACCTGTTCGAGGGGGCAGTCGCTGGCGGAGTCCCTGCTGGGCTCCGGCCATGTGCGGCTGGGAGAATAAAATCTGAAAACATCTATCAAATATCGTCTCCTTGATTCTTCCACGGGCCACGGCTGTCTCGCAGGGAAGGTTGCAGAGACCCCACTGCAACACCCACCCACCCAGGAATGTGGGCAATTCAACAGAAGGAGAGAGCCTGGATATTGTTAAGAACCAATCCTTACTTTATCTGAGCTGGCTTCTAACAGTTGGATCCCCTAATCTGCTTACAGCAGATCATATTTCCCTTACTTTGGAAGTTAAGTTTAAAAAAAAAATTGCCAGAAGTCTACAAGCTGGATATTTTGGGAATCTTTTAAAGTTAATGCTGTTCTAAATGCAAGGTTGGAGATTTGGAGACCTCTCCTTGTTTTTGTTTCCCACTTCATTGTTCAGCATCACCTATTTTTGATTTGCAGGCAGATGTCCTTAGATCCAGTACATGTATTATCCTTATTACCTTTGCACATTCTTGTTTAATTATTTTTAAACATCCTGACCTATTACAGATTAAAAGTCATGAATGAGGTTAATGTATAATTAATGAGAAAGGATAGTCATGGTGACAGCTCAGAATAATGATGAATGAGCTGAACAAGAGATCTGACGAGCTGTCCAAAGTCAAATTGCACATGGGAGTGTTAATGTTGCCTGACACAGCTTTATTTCTTTCTGATTTCTATTTTAAATGGATTTGTTATTCTTGCAGAGCTGTTAAGCCATTTAAAGCAATGGGAAGGTGTCCTCTGACCTCCAAGTAAGGAGTGCTCCTGGCTGGTAGTCCTTTACACCATCTGCCATGAAGTATCAGATCCAAAATCCACCTCTTTTCTCTTGAAAATATCTGTTAGATTCAGAGGACGTGATCGGGGGGAGAGGAGGGAAGAAGGTAAGAAAAAACACCTGAAAAAGGCCTTAATTAATTGACTCAAAGAAAAAGAACTCTTACCCATTTCCATACAGCAAATACTCCATCTACTGAAATAGTTATTTGGTGACAGACTGCAAACAGCATCCCTGACTGATTTTTCTCACAATTTTTGTCAAAATTTGGGGGTTTCTGATACCATGAGAGTCTTGCTGCTTTCCCCAGAGAAATCATGACCAAAATCTGGTGTGGAATAGTAGCTGACTGGTGAGAACAGTGTAGAGATAGTAGGCTGAAAACTGGAATTCATGGAGCTGAGGTATCCTGTGATTCAAGGTCCTGTTCTGTGACCCAAATCCCAAGGCTGCAGAACAAACCCTGTAAAAAAAGGTTTTACAGCAGCAGCAATTAATTCTGCCCTTTCTCCTTACTTAAAGGTGGGTTTCTTCACCAGTAGCTTTCTGTGGAAAACAAGGAGGATGGATAGGTTGTGTGTCAGGATTGCTGGGGGAATAATTTGTGCCTGCTGACTTCAGGGTTTGTTGCTCTGGACCGTGGACCCAGCCTGGTGAATGTCTTGGAAATGGGCAATTTGTCTCCTTGCTATGTTTTCCATCCAGTCTTAATTTACAGTTGCCTGGGGGAGGAATGAAAGGTTTTCTGTCTCTCCAATCATTTGCTATGTACGTTGCAGCCACTTAATTTGTTTTCTTTGGTCACTGTTGTCCAAGTTTGTGCTCCTCTCTCAATCATGCATGAAGATAACTGAGTGCACTCCCCACCTTTCTGCCCTCAGCGTTCTGTTCTGTAAGAAATAGCACAAAAATACTGAAGACTTTATTTTTTTCCTGGCCAGTTGAGATTCTGAAAACACTGAGACATTTCAAGTCATTCAGGAATATAAACCCAGGGTCTTCATGAGCTTCCCTCAGTGTTAAAAGTGAAACATAAATCCCACAAACTGTAGCCATGTATCAAATGTGATAATGACTGTGCTAAATTGGTTAATTAAAAAAATTACCACAATTGTACAAATTCAGAAATTGCTTTTATTTTGTCACATTCGTAAGTTTAGAATTTGCATAGATGAAGATGTGTTTAGCAGAATATTTATCTGCCTGTTATTGACCATAAATAGGATCAAGGTAAGCTGGAAACAAGCAACCCTTTTATTTCCCACTGTGCCGCATGCAAAGTGTGGTAAGTCACTCTGCATACACTGTATCACTGTGTGATTTTTTTCAGTTAAATGTTAAAAAGTATCTGAAAATGGGCAAAAGTTGCAAAATACAGCACAACTGTGGCATTATGCAGGCTATATAAACAGAGCAACCTGTTCAAGTCAATCAGAGCATGTGAGACCTGCCTCAGGCTGGTACCTTTTCAATGATTGGGTCCCTCCAAGCCAGGAGAGTGGACCCAGGGACCTTGAGAGAGCAGGCATCACTGGGATCACAACACACCAGGCAACTGCCCCAGCCCCTGATTTGTAGTACAGGAACTTCCTTTGGTAAACAAACACATGTGCCTTCACTTTCATGGATGCCAGAAAATACCTGCAGTGTTTCACACTCACACATCCAAGGACAGATCCTGAGTTTGAGTGTTTCTTTTGGAAGCCAGCGGGTTCCTTTGCTACCTGGCAGAATAAAAAGTTTTCATAGGTAGATGCAAACTTGCCTGTCTGCTGCAGCTTCACTGGCTCCTGGCTCTGCTGGGGATCCAGGAAATTTTTCTTTGTTTTGTGCCTCAGTGGAGAGCAGAGCATTGATCCCACCCAGCTCTGCAGCCATGAGGAGGCAAGGGCAGGAAGAAAATGAGTTTACTCTGCTTTCCACAGTACTTTCTGTCACTCTAAAACTTCATAAATATGAAATTTGTTCCTGGAATAAAACGCAACCGTGTCACACATCTGACATCGGGGACTAAATGTCCAAAACATATTTCTTATCTTCTCCTCTTGGATTTTCCCTTCCACTTCCTGTATTTTCTTTCAGCTGCTAGGCTTGAGATTGACTCAGTATTCAGGTTAGATAAACCTCACATGTTCTTCTTTGAAGGTGTAATTCTTTATCCATATTAATTGTTTTCTTGCAGAACTATTTCCATTACCTTTTCTCCCCTTTTTTTTTGCCATGAAGCCTGCTGAAGTAAAATCTTAAAAACAAGAAAGACAAGATAAGCAATACCCTTTCTAAGAAAAAATACCCATGAATTCTGGCAAATTTTGAAATGTAAGTTTAAAGAGCAAACATTCTTCTTATTTCTGAACAGAAACTTTCCCACCCATTTGGGAAAGGGCACTTCCTCTGACATGATTTATTGTCATTTCTAGATATCATTCAGTAATGAATGATCCAACAGCAACCTCCAGGCATAAGATTTTACCTTGATTGGGATGAATTGCCACCAAGCACTTTTTTTAGGAGGAAATGAGAGCACCTGTCCCACTGGTTGTCCCCTGGTACAACTCCACCTGGCACCTTGGAAGTCATGATCTCAAGAATTAATCCTTTTGAGCAGTAACACAAGCATCTGAATGGATGAAAAAGTTGAGTTTTGGGCCTGGGTGGGGTTGGTTTTGTTTTCTTCATTTTGTTTTTTGAAGGGAGTAGAATCAGGGGAGCTACACTGGAAACCAAAATAAACGATGTCCCACTTGGAGAGAGTGGCAGCATTTTGGTGTGGGCCATGTGGTGTGTATTGGTTGCTAACTCATTAATTCTGAGCAGAGTTTTAAAAGCTGGTTTGAAGCCTAAATGGCTGACCTGTGCCCATCCTTCTCTTCTGTGCTACCTCAAGGCAGAAAATGTTGATTTTCACTGTTCTTTTTAGCAAGTGAATCTTTCCTTTACTTTTTGTGTTAGAATTAAAAAATTCCCTTGTCACCAGACCCTGGGTGGCTTATCAGTTAAGCCACAGGACCACTTCAGGAGCTCTTTGCTGAGAAGGGCTCTGCTCATCCCCTCCCATTATTTCCTTTACACTTGGTATCCCACAGCCTCTCCCCCTCAATGCAGTCAGCCCTGAATAATTTTTTCCTATCCATCTGAGCAAGTTTGAGGCTGGTAAACACTTGTGTTTCTAACTCAGGGGCTGGAAGTTGTCACTGTCTCTCCCAGCTCAGTACGTGGTGTGTTAATCTGAGAAGAAATTAACAGGATGGATTGTGATGCTAACGGAGTGAGCCCTGTGCCAGGACTTGGAACCACACAGGAGGGAGGGGAACATGATTCTGGCATGTTTTCCTCCTCAGCATATGTGCCAGATCCTGGACTCTGCCTTGTCAATAAAAGCCTGGCTTCTAAGTAACATTTTGGGGTATTTTTGTCATTGATGCTGTGAATATTTGCAACAGCATCAAAACAATTTGGATAAGCCTGTATTGGTCAGTTACCATGGTCACCTAACACGCAGTGGCTTTGGGAAGCCTTTGTTCAGGTGTAAGGAAGGTTTTACTGTGGCTTCTGCTGATAAATATGGATGGAAAGCATGTTATGCTGTTTCAAGTAGTATTTGTAGTTTTGCAAACAAAATTCCCTTAATCCAGACCGAATGTTAGGATTTCAAAGAGTTGTAACAGAGATACAGACCAAGCTGGAGTTGCTTGTCAGTGAAATGGCTTCATGTTAGAAAACAAGACTGAATGTCTTCTCTTTCTTCTGATACTCAGTTTTGAGATAAAAGGCTTAATGCCCAAATCAGACAAGTCAAGTACTCTGTTTGTCATCCTCAGCATTGAGTCACAGAAGCTGTGAAGAGGTGACCCCCGTGGGGGGGATGGGCATGAGTGGATGCGTGGGGCACGGGGTTTCTCTCTCCCTGTTCCCTGGTCATGTGTACCCCAAATCCTGTCCCCCATTGGTCACTTTGAATGTAGCCCGCGGGAATCCTGTACTTAAGGGAGTGTTCACGGGACCCCGGGGGGGTTGTTCCAGACCTGTTCTGGGGGCAGTCGCTGTCGGAGTTCCTGCCGGGCTCCGGCCATGTGCGGCCAGGGGGAATAAAATCTGAAAACATCTATCAAATATCGTCTCCTTGATTCTTCCACGGGCCAAGGCTGTCTCCCAGGGAAAGGTTGCAGCCACCCCACTGCAACAAAGCTGTAGAACATGAACACACATTTTTGCATTACAATTTATTAAAAACATGATTTCTTTTTTGCAAGAGAAAAACTAAAGCCCACTTTTCCAGCAACAGAATCAGACAAACTGAAGGAGTGGAAGACAGCTGGAAATGACATTTAAGTATCCTGTAGGATGCTGGGAAAGAAAAAGGGAAATAAATCCATATAGCTTGCTGGGATGGTGGGAATGTTGTCAGTGTCATATTCTGCTGGAAAGCTAGAAAAAGGGAAATAAATGTAAATTCCTGGTTGGAGTGGTGAGAAGTTTCTCAGTGTCTTGTCCTGCTTTTAACGATGTTGGGTGCATTTAGAGGAGGGACAGAGCTTGCTGCCTCCCAGTCAGCTTTGGCCAGTTGGTCCCTCTGGCCCTCAACCTTCTCTAGCTCTGAGCATCAGCATTTGGGCTCACAGCTGCCACAGGGACACCAATACTTTGGTGGCACGGCATGAGCACCCAGTTGTGTCACATATGTGACTGCTACATATGGTTCCTACATAGTCCAAGGGAGCTCATCCTTTACTCTCCAGCTCCCAATTTAATGATGACCTTTTGAGGTTCATCCTGGATTTTTGACTCCTAAAAGAAACGTTTCCCAAATCATCCCCCTCATGGTTATTTCTTTTTCCATATCTAGTGAACATTCCTGCATAGTTTGTTTCACAAAAAAAAAAAGAAAATATATTTGAAAAGTTCCACTATTCAGTATGGAAGAAAAACAAATTTCAACCTGTAAAACAGAGCAGTCATTTATGGGCCAGCTATACTTGGCAGTCTCTGTTCAAGTTGGGGGATGCTGAGCTTGTGGGTAGAGCTTGGCAGAGTGAGGGAGAAAAGCTTGTCTGTAACACCCTCATTATCATCCCTGTTCTGTTCTCTCACTAATTTCAGCTATTAAACAAAAAAAAAAAAAAGAGTGATTATGCCAGATGAGTTTTTTTGTGTGAGAGTATCTTCTAGCACTGCCATCTTTTAGTGGTAGTTATGCAGTCATACAGCTGTTGCTTGCAGGCAGGTTTGAAATAATATTTTATAAGCTGTATAAATCACACTATAAAAATAAATGAAGCGACAAGAGTCTAGTCTGAAGACAACAGAGGAAAAAAAATCTGGGGATCTGGAGAGAATATAGTCAGTGCTGACTATAACTGGGCTATGTAGTCGCATGATTCCAAAACAGAATCCCATGGGCAGGGACACCTTCCACTAGACCAGGTTGCTCCAAGCCCTGTCCAATCTGGCCTTGGACACTTCCAGGGATGGGGCAGCCACAGCTTCTCTGGGCAATGTGTGCCAGGGCCTCACCACCCTCACAATGAAGATTTTCTTCTGTAAATCTAATCTGAATTTCCCCTTTTTTAGTTTGAAGCCATTCCCTCTTGTTCTGTCACTACAGCTCCTGATGAAGAGTCCCTCTCCCGTTCCCTGCAGCCCCTTCAGATACTGGAAGGTGATCTGAGGTGTCCACACAATCTCCTCTTTTCCAGGCTAAACAGCCCCAGCTTTGTCAACATGTCAAGCCTAAACCAACCAATTAAGGCTCTGGAGCTTAAAAAAGAATTACACAGATGCTGAAATGTCCACACCATAGGCAAGTCAAGTATTTTTAATTTCTCTGCTCAGATTCACAGTGAAGAGTGGGGGAAAAATTCCTGCAGAAAGTCAATAGGTGTGTCATATTTTGGAAGATAAAAGCAGACCAGCATGAAAGTGCTGAGAAACTCAATCCTCCAACAGTCCCAAGCTCAGGAACTCCACATGCAACACTTTGCTAGCACATTGACTCATACGTTTGGATGTAGCTCCTTCCTAGCATATGGTCTGAAATGGGTCTCTCCTGTAAATTTCATGGAGTTATTTTGTTTATGGCTTTATTCTTCCAAAGTCCAGTAAAAATGCCTGTTCTCTGTTTATTCTAGTTATTTAGTCTAGCAATTATGTAATGTTCATGAAACAGAAGCAGCACATAATTTTTATCGTTCATAGTATTTCTCCTCAGGAAAAAGCTGGCCACTTAGAGGAATTTTCTTCACCCAAGATGCTTTTTTGGTGATGATTTTTTGGCGAAAACAAACTGCTGCAGCCTGGAGGGAGTAATTTTGTAACTGACTGACTGTTCTGTTCTTGCTTATGAGCATTCATAGCTTCCATTGCTTCTCTCTCCTGTTTCCCCTTTCTTCTTCCTGAGGTAAATAAGAGATAAATGTCTAATTTTGGCTTTTGAAGCTGCCACATTTCAGGATGGTTTGGTTGGTTGGTTTGGATTTGTTTTGTTTTTGTTTTTGGTTTTTTTTTTTCTGTATTCACCTTTTCAGAGACAATTGAAGAGACTGCAAGTGAAAAAAGAAAAAAAAATTTCTGAGAAGCTGGAAGATTTAGCATTTAGAGGTGTGGAAAGTTCATGGAAATTTTCTGCATCCTGGGTTACAGTTCAGATATGTTTCCACCATACAGCTGTTCTTATAATATCATGATGATTTTATTTAAAACCATGGGTGTCTCCATTTGGAGACAACTTTCAGGAGTAAACACTCTGGAATGAGCGTTTCCTCTAAAGAGAAAGGGCTTCAATAATTCCCTTTTCTTCTGCCAATGAGAGAAATTGATACCAATGGGTGAAAGTGANTAATCACAACAGGTGGAAAAGAAAAAAAAAAAGACATTTTTAAACAAAAAAAAAAAAAAAAAAAAAAAAGAGGGAGGGTGCCCGCAAGGCACAGAAAAGGATTGAATGAATGCTAGATACAAACTCCCAGAAACTTTACCTCCACCTACACACACACACAACCACCTACAGAAGGAAAAAAAAAAAAACAAAAACCCTCAAAAATGCCCATGGAAGAAAAATACTCAGGCTGACCACATGGCCCAGAAAACAGAATGTCAACTGGTCCCTTTTGTCTCCAAGATGGGGAAGAGGAGTTCACAGAGCAGTGTGGAGCAGAGCAGATGGGAAACCTATTGATCCTCTGGCACTGGTTTTCTTCCTCACGGCAGGCAAAACTGGTGGATTTTGATGTCCCCTCTTTCACTGGCTTGGTCTTTCCCTGGGGGTTTGGACTGGCCGGGGCCATCCCGCAGGCTCCCCAGGCCAGAGAGAAGCAAAAACAAGAAAAAACTGCCAAAAAGATTTGCCAGTGAAAAGCCTCCAGGCCAGGGGAAGGGGCAAAAAACAAAACAAAACAAAAGAAACAAAACAAAAAAACCCCACA
>VYZQ01012530.1:64235-85343 GCA_013400655.1 Mystacornis crossleyi | reverse complement strand
GCGAATCAAACCACTACAATAATTTTGCGAGGAAAGTACCTGTGGGGGAAAGGAGAAGAAGAGGTGATGAGAAAAACATCCTTTTTTTGCATGGCATTGTATATTTCTGGTGTTTTTCTCTCTGGGTACTTTGCTGAGTGCTCAGGTGTAGAAGTTTGGAGGTGAAGTTGTGAAAATCGCGAGAATGGTTGCTCCTCCATGGTTTAGTTCCATGCTAGGTAGATGTCCCCCCCCGTCAAATAACTCGGTGGCAAGCCAAGGGAAGTTCAATGCCTTGATTTGCATCAGAGCTTATCCACCTGTCTGTAACATTTCTGTACTCTTGCACAGAGGTGAGGTTCCCGTGAGCTGGGGTGACAAACCTAACATCACGGTACTTGCATGGATCTTCCTTTCTGTCATCTGTTGATTGGAATCCATTCAATGATTAAGTTGCAAGTTGCACTTCTGCTTATTAATAATATTAGTTCTTTTTTATTCCTAATAACATCTGGAAAAGGATTTAACTTGATTTAATTTTTAGCCCAAAAGCTGTATCCCATAAATTGGGTCTGGTTCTTGGTTTAGTTAGGACAGTTGGGTTTATTCTTGATGGAATTAATCAGCACATCACCGCCTTTTTTGTAGTTAGAAAAACCTAATTTGATTCTTAATATGGTGAGTTTTTCTATCATTTAGCAGCACAGCAGCATCCACAAAATTGCTTCTGTTTTTATTCACAGTAGAGCAAAAACATGCATTTGCTTTTCCAGCTGTGACATGAAAACATTCAAGTTTTGAATCAGAAGATGTGAAGTGAGAGTCATGGTACAGTTCACTTTCTGCTCTGAGGCACCTTGTTGATTTCATCTTGGTCTCCCTGGAGACTCCACTTATCATTAAGTCATAAGCTAGCCTAGAGCCTTCCTCTGTTATTTCTGCACAAACAGAATGGAATTTCAGCTTCATGGCCAAACAAGATGCATTGTGACTGTATCCTGTGGTTAGAATGCTTATTTATATTCAGTGAAGCTTAGCTTAGAGTAATTTGGAAAATACTGTCACTCTTGTCCCAGAAGATGTGTTGAACACTAACATGAGGATCAGGCTAATGGTTTGCAGAGGAAGATGGGAACAACAAGAGGGTAGAATTATATTCCTGTATTTGAAACTCAGGTCTTCTATCTCATAGTAACGGCATTTGGGATAGAACATGGTGCCTACTTTAGGCGCAAAACATAGGATTCAGGGGTAGACATTTTTTAATAACTAGTATTTTCCTTCAGACAGCTTTTCAATTAAAAGAAGACGAAAACGTTCTGACTGCGTGTAATGTGTCCTGATTCTGCTGATTTAATGTGCATGTGTAAGTTATGCTGGAATCACACTTGCTCTCTTTGAAAAAATAGAGGGAAACACAGACCTTTCTGGAGACAACCAGATTAAAAAAAAAAAATTGATTCCTTGAACATTTAAGCACTTGTGTGTCAAGGATGGTGTTTGTCTGGGGTTCTTGGACGTGGGTGAGCTACACGTTTCTGTCATCTTTACTATCGTTATCTCCAGCCTTGAATGAGAGGCTATGTGTGTTACAGAACCCATTTGCGTAAGTAGAAGAGCATCCTGTCTATTGCAGAGAAATAAAAAATGTTTATGAAATTCTTTCAGCAATTCTTTTACAGCAGCACATATACCTTTGTATGAGGTTTTTGTTTGGATTGTTTATGATTAGTGGTACTACTTCTTCATCAGTATGCTAAGAAAGTGGTTTCCTGAGTTTATCCCATGTATTGCAGGAAAAGAGAAAGTGTAGCAGAATAATGATCCTTGTCTTGAGAAGAACAGACTTAAACTTCTTTAGTCAGATTGTAGATTAGATCCCATGAGAGGTAGCTATGGAGAGGTCTAAGACAGTTTTTTGATTGTCAAGAATAACCTCCTTTGGGCATAGTAACTTTGTGTTTTGAAGTTTACAGACTGAGGGGATGTGTCAGGGGATCCATGTGGTTGAATGGGCAACTCTAACTGAACTCAAGTGCGAAAAGCACTCATACACCAGTGGGAGGGGGGATGGGCTGCATGAAAGAAAGAAAGATTTCTCAAATGGTGTAGAAGAGCCAAACTCAGCTGGAACTAAAATTTGTGGTAGATGAGAAAGGGATGTTACAGCTGCTTAAGCAGCAAGAGCAGTCTAAAGGAACATGTAGACCTGGTGAAAAGATGAGGTGGTAGACCTAATGACACAGGAAATAGAAAAGGCTGAGTAGCATTTTTTGCTCTTTCTTTACTGATGAGGTCTCCTGTCACGTCTCCTAAGCTTGTGTACACAGAGGCCAAGTTTGGGCCACAGTAAAGAAAGATTCAGTTAAAGGCTTCTTAAAAAATCCAGACTTATGGAGAAGGTCGTGGGACTGAGCGAAGTGCATCCAGTGCTGCTAAGGATAGTGGTCAATGTCACTGTAAAACCTTTCTCTATGACATTCAAATGGTTACGATGCCTGGGTGAACTACATTGTGACTAGAAGATGGCAAACATCACAGGTAGCATGAAGAAAGATGAGATGAATTTGGGGAATTTCAAGCCTAATTGAAGTCTCCGGGGAGATCATTGAGCTACTCTTTCTGGAAATCATTTCTGGGCGCATCAGGAAAAGGTGATCAGGAAAATCAAGCACAGAATTACCTGTTCAGATTGTGTCTGACCAACCTGATTGCCTTGTAAAATGATGTGATTAAAAGTGTGGATGTGGAGAGAACAAAATATGTGACACAGCCTCTTTGTATAAGGGGAGAAACACGACTGGATTGGTAGAATTCCAGGGTAGAAAACTGGCTGGACTCATGGGTTCAAAGAGTAGGGGTTCAAATAATGTCTTGTTAGGCATGAAATTCCTCAGGGTTTTGAACTGCTAATATTTACTGTCTTCATCAGTCACCTAGAAAATGGTATGGAGTACACCCTCAGGATATTCACAGGTGACAGAAAATTGGGGACAGAAGTGAGTGGTAAGCTGGAGGTCAGGACTGTTACTCAGAGGCACAAGCGGTTGAAAAAGCAAACTGATGGGGACCTTCTGAAGTCAACAGAGGTGCTGAGCCCTGCAGTTGGAAGGGACCAGTCTCATGCAACAGATACCCTGGAGATTGACTGGCTGCAAACCTTTCTTGCAAAGCAGGATCTCAGAAGTCTGGTGGACAAAAAGTTGAAGAAAAGTCAGTGGGATGCCCTTTGCAGCAGATTCATTAATCCCCTCAATTCAGCACTTATGAGATGGTGCCTGGAGTGCTTTGTGCAGCTTGAGCTCAATGGTACAAGAAAGATGCAGACATACAGGAAGGAGTCTCGTGGTGAGCTACTGAGACAGTTGCTAAAGCACATGATATTCAAAGGGAGAATATTCTGAGCAATTGTGTTGGTTTTTCTTGAGGAAGGAATGGCTTGGAGAGGGCTTTCTCTTTGTGGCTTTTTAGTGGGTGGTTTTAGAGAATTCAGGCTTCTGGAGGTGCAGAGGGAAAGGGTAAGGATCAATGGGCTGATGTTGCAGCAGGAGAAGTTCTGAGTAGGAATATTAGGAAAGATTTCACAGTGAGAAAGGTTAATTGCTGAAGGAGATTGCTTAGAGAGGCTGTGGAGACTGGAGATGCCTAAAGCTTGACTAGACAAGACTGAGCAATGTTACCTGACTTAAAAGCTGGCTATCATCTGAGCAGAAATGTGGACTAGACAGTCACCAAAGGTCCCTTCCAACATTGTTCTGTGGTTCCATTAGCAGCAGCATTAACATCTTCTAGGAAGAGTCAAAGTAAAGTGATGGAAAGAAAGTCATAAGGCAAAAACCCCAAACAGTCAAAATTATAGAATCGAAATTAAAAAAAACATGTGAGGAAGAAGAGTGAGTTGTATCTGAAATCCTGTAATTTTGAAATTTAATTGCAATGAGAGTTTATATGTTTGTGTAAAATTTATGGTATATCCCTTCTGTCTTGAGGCAGGGAGAAATGCCATATTAAGCTGCTCATTGTTAGCCACAATTAATTATAAGTCAATGTCTGGAAACAGTCAGAATGTGGAACATATTTCTTGCAAGCACACACAAAAAAAGAAAACACAAAGAAATAGAACCAAGGAGAATTAGAGTTCTTATGCAGTTAAGAACAGACTGAATTTTCTGTACTGAAAGATGTATGATTGTTTCTTGTTTTACAGGATGTAAATTTTAAGAGAAGCATGGGCAATGTCCCCCTAATTCCCTTGCATCCCGTAATGGATTGCAGCTATCTTGGGATGTTAGCCACTGCTAATTCCCATGTGAACTCAGAAAAAGCAGATTAATTTGATACTGTATTAATAAACTGTCTGGGAGTGGTTACAGAGAAACAGCAAGCTGGTCGATAGGAGGTATTGGAGTCTGAAACTCCAATCCCCAGCTTCTGGTTCTATCTTAGTCCTCTTGCGTCTTCTTAAGAAAAAGTGAAAACGAAGTTGTACATGTTACGTACTTGCCAATACTGTAAATCTTACTGCAAAGGTTTATGAAGTTAATTTGTTTAGTTGGTGCTGTGATGTAATCAAACAGAAAAAATTATTATATCCTCTGTCAACTAGATTTTTCTGTCTTTTGAAATTAGAATTCAGGAGGGTTGAGGGATTGAAAAGTGACAGTATTTGGTGGCCACAAATGTTCAAAACCATCTTCACGGCCCTGAAAGAAGTGACCTGCAGCAGTTGGCTGGCTAATCTAGGCACTTGTGGCCAGACATTAAATTTCTTTGTCTTTTCTTTCCTTAAGCAAAATAAGTTTTTGAACTAGTTTAGCTAGCAGTACGTTTTTTTGACTCACTGTGATCAGTCTGAACTTTTTGTAGCTCCCATTTGAAAAACACTGGGATAGATTTTAACAAAATGAATTAGGCTTTCACAAGGAAATTTTTTAGTAGTTGCCTATCTTAGACTTATGAAATGTACTGCATCTGATATGTTTCAAAAGTGATATGACAAAATGAAAAAATTGAATAGATTTAAAAAATTGAATACAATGGAACAATGGATAATTGAACAAAATAGAGTAAGAAGGACTGCAACAATCAAAAATTTAATAATTATCTAGTATAACGGAAAGGAAAAAAGAGAATCTCAAGGCAGATAGTAGGATAATGGGATACTGAGAGTAGCAGGTTAAATAAATATAGCTCACTGAACGTGACTTCAGGTCCAGATACTGAGTATTGCAGTAATTATATTTTTAATGTATATTTTATTGAAGTGTTTTTCAAATGCTCTTAAAAGACATTTGTAATGCCTTTGTAATTTACACTGGTTTCAGTGGGATCCACATCCAGCCTTTCCTGAGAACTTGTAAAAATTCCTTATGTCCTGTCTGGCTACACCAGAGCATATTAAAATATTAAAATATATAAAAATCATTGCGGTAGTGAGAAATACTGTTGTTCAGTGAAAGACATCCTGATTCTGGTGTGTGTTCTGTAACTGACATGACACGGACTTTGTAAGCGGGTACGGTGAAAAATGCCACACCCAGGTATCCACAGTGCAGCGCCCTTGTCTCTTTGTTAGAAGCAGCGTGCTGTGTTTTCAGGAGCAGGATCTTGCCTTGGAACGGCGGGTAGAATTCCCGATCCAAGCTCCGTACGTGAGCTGCCCAGGCGCGGCCACGCGGGGGCAGCCTGAGACTGCGGATGGCCGCGGCCCCCGGCGGCTCCAGCGTCTCGGCTTCCCCTCGGTATGACAATGCTAGAAGAGCTGTGAAGTTTTTTCAGCCAATGTTAAGTGATTACAACATTATTCAGTAGGGGCTGGATAGTAGGAGCATGCTAATAGCAAAAGTTGTAGCGAAAGATAAGTGATACAGGCATTTAAATGGCTTCTGCTCTGATGCACAGTACTTCTGGTTTGCAGAACAGCATTCATCACTTCGGCGTGGTTTAGATTGCCTTTTTTCAGAGCTTTAGCGTCTAATTAGCTTGATACCGTTTTAAGAGCTGCAGTGTGTTAGTTTAGGAAGAAAAGTCTTGCTGATGTCCTTGTTCATCTTGCATTGATTGCCCTTGAGAATTCATTACATACACTCATGTTTATATGAACTTGATGTTTCTGGAGGGTCCTTTCCAAGAATTATCAATGTGTTACAAAGATGACATGCATGTCATGTTTTGAAGTGGCATGTGTAAAAAATTATCTTCACATCTATTATATAGTCACTGCAGGCACATAAAACATAGGTGGTTGCATAACTCTTTACAATAGAAATCCTACCTTTGGTGTCTCATGATTCAGACAAATACTGGATTGGTGCAGTGTATCATTACGTTTCTAGAACTACCTGAGAACCCTTAGTGGAAAACGGTCATTGAAAATCTCTGAGTAATAACTCAATATAGCTTAACAACCACTTAGCTGTAATTATGTAACAATGCAATCCTTTTTTCAGAAATGCTTTGGATTTATGCACAATTCTATAAAAGCCCCTACTGAATAATGCTGTAGTCACTTAGCACTGACTGAAAAAACTTGAAAATTCTTTTAAATCACTCTTCAGGTAAAGAGTTGCATTTCAGTTAGAAGGAGCATTAAAGTACAAAACAGGGACTGAAATGCCAAATGTTGTCAAGGGTATTCTGAATCTCACTGGCTCTTTCATTTTGCTATTTGTTGTTGGGTTTTTCCTTTCTTTTTTTTTTTTTGTAATATTTTTCCCCTGCAAGTGGGATTCTTGTATCTGATTCACTAACTCCTTCCTTATGTTTTCATTTAGACTACAACTGGTGCCGTTCATGCCTGAAAAATTTACTGAGGCAGGAACCAATCCTGTGTTTGTCGTGGAGAAACACTTTAATTAACCCAGACAGTTCACAAGATGAGGTCCTTGAATATTCTTCTAGTCAGAGGCACTCATTCGTTTGCAAGAGCATAGTGAGTATATGTGGTGCTGAATAAATCTATCCAGATTAAGGGAAAAAAATAATCCAGGAGTGCTGTCTTTAGGTTAGCTGCAGATCTATGCTGGAATAGAAAGCACAGTAAAAAGTGTGTTGCAATTCTCAAATAGAAAGTTGTAGCAATAAGTAGTGGAAACTAATGACAAGATTTTTGCTTCAAGCTACACTGCTTCACCACCTGTAAATATCCTTTTCAGTCTACAAGAAAAACATCTGTATTCTTAGTGTTTTTTCCTGGTAGCTGCACTGTGTGTGTATGTCTCTACACTGCTGTTGTTAAAATAGCCAAACCAACAACACAGGATTTTCTCAAGGAATCATAAACCAGATGAGATCCTTAACACAGTATGTGTCTCATTTCAGGCTTTAGGCTGCCAGTGCTCTGAAAAGGTGAAAATGAAGTAGAGAAGGATGTATTTTCTGAATCTTAATATCCAGTTCAAAATAATTTTGTGAACACTACTTTCAAGATGTAAATTGCTTTAAAGAATCTTAATATGTAATTCCAAAAGTTTTAGCAATACTTCTTTCAAGAAGTACATTGTTTTAAGCATTTTGTTATTAAAAAAAAGGGGAAAAAAAGATAGTGAAAACTGGTAGGTATAGTTTGGCCCTTGTATTGGGTTTGCATGCCAGGTTTTGATAGTGGGGCTGTTTGTGGGGGGCATGCAGGGGTGGCTTCTGTGAGAAGCTACCAGAAGCTTCCTTATGTTCAGCAGAGGCGGTCCCAGGCAGCTCCAAGATGGATGTGCAACTGGCCAAGGCTGGGCCAATTAGAAGTGATGGTAACACCTCTCTGATAACTTATTTAAGAAGAAGAAGAAAAGAAAGTTGTTACACAGTTATTGCGGCCAGAGAGAAGAGCAGAGTGAGAGGATCAAGAGCCCTGCAGACACCAATGTCTGTGAAGGAGAGGCAGGAGCTGCTGCAGGCACCAGAGATGAGATTCCCCTGCAGCGCCTAGTGCAGACCATGGTGAAGCAGCTCCATGGGGATGTAGAGATCCACTTGCAGCCCCTGGAGGAGCCCCAGGCCAGAGCAGGTGGATACCTGGGATCAGAAAAGCTAAAGCACAGCTGGACCTAAATTTACAAAAGGTGGGGGAAATACTAACGGCTTCCACAGGTATGTTAGTCAGACAAGAAATACACCACTCCACACAACCCTAACAAATAAGACAACTGACAGGAAGACACTGAGGTGTTCAAGAACTACATTGCCTCAGTTTTCACTGATAATTCTCTTCCCTATCAAATCCCTACATGTCAAGGGAGGAACTAGAGGAATGAATTGTGTCTCTCGTAAGAGATCAGGCTCAAGACCATCTAAAAACCTAAAATATTGGACAGAATGAGATGCATCCTATAGTCCTGAGGGAACTAGCAGATGTAATTGCTAATCCAAAATCTCAGTGCCCAAATAGAAAGAAATACTGAATGCTGTCCCTCAGGAGTCCGTACTGAGACCAGTACTGTTCAATATCTTCATATCAGCATAGACAGTGGGAGTGAATACATCCTTAGCAAGTTTGCAGATAACACCAAGATGAAAAGAAGGCCAGGTGCGAGGTCCTGTATCTCGGTCAGGGCAGTGACCAATATCAGTATTTGCTGGGAGGTGACTGGATTGGTGCGGGTCTCAAGAGAAGGAGTATGCCATACTGGTAGATGAAAAATTAGGTATGAGCTCTCAATTTGCACTTGTAGAGTGGAAAGTTAATCATATCCTGGGGTGCGTGAAAGTGGGCATGGTCAGCAGGTACGGGGGGTGATTCTTGCCTTCTGCTCTTGTGTGACCTCATCTGGAGTACTGTGTCCAGCTCTGGGGCCCCCAGTACAATAAAGACATGTATCTGTTGGAGTGAGTCCAGTTGATGGCCACAAAAATAATCAGAGGGCTAGAGCATCTTTCGTGTGAGGAAAGGCTGCGGGAGCTGGGGTTGTTCAAGCCTGGAAAAGAGAAGGCTGCAGGGAGAACTTAGAGCAATTTTTCATTATATGAAGGAGTTAGCAGAAAGACAGAGAAAGGCTTTCTGAAATTGAAAGAGGGTAGATTTAGATTGGATATAAGAAAGACATTTTTTACAGTAAGGTTGGTAAGACACTGAAACAGGTTTCCTGGAGAAGTAGATGCCCCATTCCTAGAAGTCTTTAAGATCAGGTTGGATGAAGCTTTGAGCAGCTTGATCTGGTGAAAGATGTCCTTGCCTTGGGCATGGGGGTTGGACTAAATGAAATGCTAAGGTGTCTTCTAATGCTACCCATTTGTGTTATTTGCTGGGAACAGCTCTATTTCCTACCTGTATCTTGTGACCGTCCATCTGAAAAGGTACAAGACTGTACTTGCTTTTTCTCATTGGAATATGCAAGTCATTTTGGAATATGCCTGGGCTTCAGTAGATAATTCTTTTTTCACAGGCTAGGTCAGATGCTTCTTGATTTTATCACCCATACAGCAAAGATCCGCCTTTAGTGAGCATTCATGGGAGCAGAGTTTAGTCCTTGAATTAATAATATGTGGAAAGTCAACATGACAGAATCAAGCATGAGTCAGAATTAGCAAAAAGGTAAATGGAATCATATTCCCACCATATTGCTCAGTATGTCTGGGTTGTGATTACCTTAGCTGGAACAGTGTCCACTGAGGTTTCCTCAGCTTTGTATTAGTACTAGAAGGAAGTCAGTGTATTAGAAGTACTGTCTGTGACTGTGACTAAGGAACATATTTTTAAATAAGCTGCTTAATGAACTGCAAATGTTTGCATTTTCTTCCTTAGATTTCTACTTTAGATTGCCTAAATGCAAGCTGCAGGAAAAAAAAAAAAAAAACTCGAACGACTCAGTGGTTTAGCTTTGGCACTTTCAGCCACTCTAATAGAGACATTATTGTTCAGCTGCAGCTCGCTTTATTTTTACATTTTCACAGAGAAGAGATATGGATGAGAGATGCAAAGTGGAAAATTAATTTGGGAACAGTTACTTCTAATTTTTCTAGGACCTCTGAAAGCATTATAAAGGCACTGAATCCCTAGGGAAATACAATGCAGTTTTGAGATGCCTGGCAGTCCAGGAAAGAGGAGAGTCATAAGAGGCAGTGCCTCCGCCTGCTGACTTGAAAAAGAATTGCTTAAAGTTCTGGCTTCTCTCCCATGAAAAAAATAAGTCAGAAAGCCACAGGTCTATGTTCCATCTTTCTGGAATGTGTAAGTTTCCATGTTGCTGCTCATTTCTGTCTCATTTTTGAAAAGCTCTGACTTTGTCTGGTCTCTAAGTGGTTTCAAGAGTTCATAGGTAAAACTTCAAGACACCAGACTTCCTTTCCTCTCCCCAGGCTTCTGCCACTCCTTGCCATTCTTGTAGATATGCTCTGAATCATGGAGCTTGGACTGTACTAGGCCTTACTCTCTTATAGGAAACTGTTCCCTGTAAGCTGATTAAAATTATTTTAAAGTGGAAATATTTCTGGTAAGCTTTTATCACTAACTGATAATTTCAGGAATCAGTTTTTCACTAGGCAGTCTTTGGGTTCAGTATGTCTTTGAAAATATAAAATACTTTTTCTTATCCATGTTTGAGGTAATTTTGATATCCAGCTATTAGCTGATTCATGAGTTTAGTATTTGGATACAGCAGAGTGCTTCTGTGGGAAAACAGGCTTCATTCTTCCTTCCTATTCTGTTGCCAGCTTTCATGAGGCTACATCTGCAGAAGTGCCACAAAAATAGGCACTTACAGGTAGAAAAGTGATTTGAGCTTAGCAAAGTCATTTGTAAGATATTCAGAATGTAACTCTGCTAATGAATGAAAATAACCAACACCATAATAAGACAAAATCCTCACAGGGAAAGGGGATCAGAAAGGAGACAGAATTAGCTGAATAAGATGTTTGTCTTGCTTCTAAGTGGAAGTTAGAGACCTGAAATAACAAGATTGTTAGCAAGGTTAAGGCTTTTTACCTATTACAGTATTGCTGCTTTGTCCAGAAAAGAGCAGATAGCTCTTGTAAATAGAACTCTTAAACACACATAAAAGCTATGGGTTATTTTCTATTTATTCTTATGCTGCTTCGTTGTGAGCATTAATGTATTCTTATCCACCAAAGTATCAGGAATTACAATGAAAGCTAGGTGTGTAACGTAGTATTAGTTACTTCATTTCTAATTTCTGTTTATATAATTGGAATTAGTTGGGAATATTTCAAAGATGCTAGCGGGAATGCTGAGCTTAAGTGAAACATTTAGGTCAGCTCTATGTAAAAATATATATTAGTGTAGGCTTCCCTACACTGTTTCACAATATACCTGAGCATTAGAGGGAATAGTTTATCAATGCTTCAATTCTCAACCTACCACCACTGGCAATGCAGTGTCAGTGATAAAATTTGCCAGTCTGTTTGATAGAGGTGAATGGTTTTTGGCTATCTGTTCAGGGATGTAGTAACTCAAAGAAGTATGCAAAGAAAGAATAAATTCCTCTGGGCTTGAATGTGGTGGTTGGAAGGCTCAGGGCAGCCTGTGCCAGTCTGACAAATGTCCTTGTAAGGCAGTTTATGTGGGATCCCCATCTAGCAATATTTGGGATGAGCCAGAGGTGGGGTTGGGAGCTGGAAACATATGTCATGAGCAGGCACTGATTTAAAAACCAGTAGTTAGAGCAGCTTGGTGGTACTGCTCTGAATTTGAGAACGAGGGCTGTCTAATTTATGGAAGTCCTTGGTAATCCCCGATGAACAGCAGAGAATCAGAAGGTTGCAAAGTGCTCTCAAGTCATTTTAACATCCTTTCCCAGTGTGTTTCGTTACTTTTGGCAGATTCTGTATCATGCCTTAGAGGAGCTGTACTGCATCTTGCTCTCTCTCTAAGGTCACCCTGTATCTGCCTGTATTATCATTGTTCTGACAGCAACTTTCTGAAAGCACATTTCTCTAAATGAAGTCCAGTGGTAGTAAGGACAGAGATTGTGACTGAGATATTCCAGTAAGACTAATGGCAACTGCGTTTTCCAATCTGGGTAAGAAATTTATTCCCTTTTTATGCTGTCAGAAATGAAAGAATTCCATAATTGAGGGAAATATTCTTCCTATCTGTATGATAGACCATGACAGGTGCTTTTCTACAGACGCAAGTGAAATCACTAGGCAAAGGTGCTTTGAATAAATGAATAAAACATTAAAGATAAGGTTTACTGTATGGTTCTGATATGAAAATTTCTTCATAGTATTTCCTGAAAATTAATTAATACACAGGAAGCAGAGATGATTCCTTATTACTCATACATAGTGCAGTTGCAAGGTGGAAATAAACAAAATAACTAGATAAGCTTTAGTGTTATGGGAATAAGTGTAACATTTGTTTATCGGTATTTCAGCTATGCTCTACCATCCTGAGACTGAAATTCACTTTTAGACAAAATCTGGTCTCATCCCTCTGACACATTATTTTGAGGGCTCCATGGACCATGGTTGTTTGTTTCTATTGAACCCACTGCCTTGTTTTTGTTATCCAGTGCTGTGAGCAATATCTATCAGAATTCTGCAAATGTTTTTTTGGTTTTGTTTCCTTCTGTTAGTTAAGCTGTTGAAGCAGTCCACCTCGCTTCTGATGTATAATCACAAGAATTGTGTTCATTGGTTTGTTGTGCTAAGTAGCTTTGATGCCCCGATGATTATTTTGTTGGCTCTGAACTACTTCCATTTGTAAGGCTGTGTATTGTTAACACATAATCAGAAACAGAGTCAGGCTCCACTGACAGAAGGTAATTTCAGCTCACATCCTGGTTTTCCTCTATGGAAAGTTTTGCGTCCTTTGCAAACAAGACATAACCTTCACCTGAGTTCTGTGATTAGTTTGTGCCTTTAAAATGAGTATTTGTAAAATGTGAATAAGTGGTTAGAATAGGTAGACGGATAGATAACCCAATTAATAAATAATTTGGTTATATAAGCATCTTGTGAAAGTTACCATGACTCATCTATCAGAACTGTCAGATCTTAATTTCAGTGCATTATTCTTACTATAAAAATGAGAGTTTAACTGCATTATAATTTTCTTACCCCTATTTTACTTCAATGAAGACAGTCTGTTTACTCACAATCAGGAGACCAAACTCAGAAGTAACTTTCTTTCTCATTGCTGATTTTTTTTTTACACTATGTAGTGATCTAACACAGTGTCACATATAAAATCTCTTGAAATCCTCTTATAATGAAAACTCTAAAATGGACAAAAATAATAGACTATCTTGGTAAGATTTGAATGTGTCTTCTATACTTATACATAAACTGAGTTCTGAATGTGAGCTTAGATTTTTTTATTAATTATATATGTGGGGGTTTTTTTTGTAAACTGCTGCACTTTTTTCCAGCTTAGAAAAATTTTGTGCTTCATGAGAAGCTGCATGATATCTAATTAACACCAAATTTAAAGTAATCTTTTAAGAAAGAGAATTGTGCAAAAGAAAGTAAGAGGATGTTGGGTAATTGTGTTGAGGGGTGATTCTTTGTGACATTAAATTGGTCGTACTCAAAATGGTGAGATTTTAAGATGCATCTGTAATATCCAACAGCTTCTTCTCACAGAGAAAAAAAGAATACACACTCAGAACACAGTCACCTTAGGAATCACTCTTCGTATTGCTCTTTCACATTTATTCAATGAGCCTAACATGGCTCTGTGATCCTTCAGTCAAATGTAGGGGTATGACCTATTTTGAGAAACATCAGAAATGTTGGGAATTCAGGCAGGGACTGATGTTCATGCTTGCTCTGACATAGTGTTCCAACACAGGAAATGGCATGGTGACTTTTAAGGAGTGGTAGAGTAATAGGACTTCCTGTGCTTTGTTTTCATTAGTGGAGGCCAAAATAACTTTCACGCTAGCCTTACTCACAGAGCCTGTCATACCACTGATCACAATGAAACTGCTGCTTGTGTTTTAAATGTTCCCGAGGACAAATATTTGACAGACAGCTAAAACGCTGTCCCAGTCAGATCTTCTAAAAGATGTTGGGTATCTCCACATAGTAGTGAATTAAACAAGATTTGGGAAACTTGATGGGACACACTTGAGAATTCAGTTTGTAGTATTATTGCTGTTGTAAGCATTTTATTTGTTTCCTAATTTTAAGTCCTACAGTCATATATGCTTCTTTCACGTATTTTCTGAGACATCACAGTTTGTTACATTAACCCTCATTTTTGTGGATCTGTCATGTCTATATTTCACTGATCTTCTCAGTGTGTGACTTAGTGCCTGGAGTAGCACTGATGAGTCTTTTAAGGAAGAGAAACATAGAGAAGAAAGTAAGGGATGTTTGGGGTTGTGTTTTTTGTTTGTTGGTTTGGTTTGTGTTTTTTTTTTTTTTTTCTTTGGCTTGGGTTTTTTGTTTGTTTTTGCTGTCATGNGTTTTTTTTTTTTTTTTTTGTTTTGTTTTGTTTTGTTTTGTTTTTGTTCTGTAAAAAAAGTTCTAATGAGCTGGTGTCTTGGCACTGAGATGGCTGTTCTAATTTTGATTCAGATTTTCTATGTTCCCCTGGGAAAACCACTGATCTTTAGAGGTGCAGCTATGAGATTTGATTTTAGCCAAAACTAACCATTCGTGTGCCCCATGTCATGTGCCAGCCACCTCAGTTGTGCTGGTACAGCTGAAAGCACAAGGCCAGAGCAGTTTAAACCTGTTCCCCATCTGAACTGTTACAAATTTTACCTGCCCCTCTTCATGCCTACTTGTCCTTTTTCTTGTACTAGTAACTACATTGTTTCCATTGCACAGTTAACTAAGAGGTGACTAGGGTAAAATATTTTGCTACTGCCACCACTAAAATACATGTTTTTTACCCTGCTTGCTTCCTGCACCATCTTACCACGCAGAGCCAGTGCAGAAGAGGAGGTCAGAAGATGGGCCAGGAGGGGAGCTTCCAGGATGTAAAATGCCTGAGGCTGCTGTGGCACCATACTGCTGCCTTTGCCTGAGGTGTAGACAATAAATAATACATGTATATAAGCCTGTGTAATTTCCTATTTCTGTAAAAACTACAAATACTGGAGTAAGAGAGGAGCATTAAGATTCACTAGACGACATATTATTGGTAAAGCAATGTGAAGATGACAAGTTATAGCCTATTTTTCATCTGTTCTCCAGTTGTTCATGAAAAGATTTCATAAAATCATGAAATGGCTTGGGTTGGAAGGGATGTTAAAGACCATATGGTTCCAACCACCCTGCCATGGACAAGAACACCTTTCACTAAACAAGGTTGCTCAGAGCTCCATCCAGCCTGGCCATAAATACCTCCAGGGATGGGGCATCCACAGCTTCTCTGTGCAACCTGTTCCAGTGCCTCACCACCCTCACAGTAAAGAGCTTTTTACTAATACCTAATCTAAACCTACTCTTTTTCAGTTAGAAGCCATTGCCCCTTGTCCTGTCACTATATGCTCTTGTAAACAGTCTCTCCATCTTTCTTGTAGGTTCCCTTCAGATGCTGGAAGGCTGCAATTAGATCATCCTGAAGCTTTTTCTTTCCAGAGTGAACAATCCCAGTTGTCTCAGCCTGTCCTCATAGGAAAGGTGCTTCATCCCTTTGATCATCTTGGTGGCCTCCTCTGGACCCACTCCAACAGGTCCTGTGCTGGGACCCCCAAGCTGGATGCAGTGTTCCAGGTGGGGTCTCACCAGAGCAGAGCAGAGGGGCAGAATCCCCTCCCTCCCCTGCTGCCCACGCTGCTTTGGATGCAGCCCAGGACACGTTTGGCTCTCTGGGCTGGGAGTGCTCATGGCCGGGTCATGTCCAGTCCACAAGTCCTTCTCCCCAGGGCTGCTCTTCTTCTGTCCATCCCCCACCCTGTGTTGGTACCAGGGGTTGCCCTGACGCAGGTGCAGCACCTTGCACTTGGTCTTGTTAAACCTCATGAGGTTCCCATGGGCCCAGTTCTGGAGCTTGTCCAAGTACCTCTGTACAACACTTGGACATGCTTGTTTTGAGTCTATAATGTTTTCATAATGCCAGATAGTTGGGCTACTCATAGACTGCGGATTCCTTGCAGACTCATTTTCTATTTTGTATTTTCGTTGTCACTTTGTCTGTCATTGAATGAATTATCTTTTGGTTGATAGCAGAAGGGAAGGGGGAAGAATTACATCAACTTCCTGATTCCTTGTTTTTTTCTGAAGAAATTGAAAACTTTCCTCTGAGAAAAGTCAGGACAAAAAAAGCACTGTTGTCTGATGGATAAGGGCACATGGCTAGGTAAACTAGAATTAACTTAATATTCTCCTTTTGTTTTCTATGGGATTTTGAGTAATTAGCACCATCCTTTTTGTGCACCATCTCCAGCCACAGTGAGGTTCTTAACGCCATGTTAGCAGGGCCTGTCTCTCTTCATACATTATACAGTGTGCAGTGCAAGAGGGGCGATGGTATCTGTCTGTCTGTTTGTCTGTACACATTGCCATAATGAATATCTGATTGCTTCCTGGAAACTCAGTCACTATTTGACTAGATGATGACTGGTAAAGTAGTGCTAGTGTCCAGTTTAGATTGAAATCTTAGTTCCTTGTAAACTATTTCCATGCAAGATCAGTCATAGGGACTGCATCTGGGTAATGCTCTACCTTATTTACTTGACTTTTTTCAGTTAAATAGCTTTGGTTGTTTTCTCAAGCCCCATCTGTTCTTACTTCCCTTATTTAAGATTAAAGTCCTTTCATTGATTTTTTTCCTTCAGAGATCTGGAAAAACTGGTGAACTCTGCTTTTCATTGAGGAGAACTGACTGTGGCATCCATGTCCAAGTCCTGATCCAACTAACTGTGCACTTCCTAAGTCAGTGGTAAACTGCACTTAAAATGAAACAAATGCCTTTCTGGATTGAAGTTTTAAATGTCAGAGTAATTTTACCTCAGAAACCCTTATGCTTAAAAAAGAAAAGGATAATTTTATTTTCCAAAGGAGATCTCTAGAAACTTTTGAATAGATTTAAAGTACAGATTTTTTGGTTAGCTCAATTGTTGTGAACATTTTTGCTTTCATTTGGCAGTGTGAAAGAATGTGTCACTTAGCCTTTTTTCCTTTTTTTGTCTCAGGGAGCAATAATGTAATATACTGTACATCTTGAGGTTATGTCTTGCCTGTCAGAATTTGTTCTAGATCACTAGTGTGCCTAATGCAAGATGGGGTCGAACAACATATCAATGAAAAGTGTCTCAGTTGCCAGCTGCAGTAATAAAGCTAAAATTCAATAGGAAAGAAATGTATTAAATCAAGCCAGATTCTTAATATTTCTGTAGCTCCTTGGAGCTAATTTCTAAATGAAGACAAACCTTTTTTAAAGCATATTACATGATAGAAAAACTCATTTGACATTATGGAACAATCTTGGCTCTTGTGCCCCAGCTGTTTGAAATGAGCAGGATGTCTTTCATACTTGTCCTTACCAGCCAACCATGGAGAGAAATACAGAAACAAAAATTTTTAGGGGCTAAAAAGGAGGAAAAAGAAGTTAAGATATTTCTCAAAGAGCATAATGCTGGAGACATGCTTGTGCTTGCTATACTTTCTCTCTGAAAGTGAGAGTTACTGGATAAGTGTGAGGAAGACTTAATCTTCTTTCTGGCTTCTGGACATCCTTGCAAAGATAATCTGATCTGCACTGGTGACACAACACCTGTGGAAAAATTTGACTTTTAGAGAGGTATTTTTGTGTGGACAAAGTTAACAAAGCAAAGTTTGAAGAGAGTAAATGATTCTCTGACTTCTGCCTGAGAGCTACTGTCTGGCCGCTTGAAGTGATGTTGTCTTTCAAATACAATAATAAAGGCACAAAGAAGAAGGTCCTTTTTTAGGATTTTGTTTTCAGAGCTGTGAGAGACACATCTTACATGCCTTTGTAAAGAGAGGAAAATACAGTGTTTTTGTTACATGTAGGTGGAGCAATGCAACCAGTGATGGAGCTAATAGTACTCTCTTGTGCACCATAGCTGCATTTGTGGACAAATAGTCACCAGCAAATTTTAATTATAGCTTTTCTATTTCTTGTGATATAGTATATTGTTACTATTCTTGATATTGAACTATAAGAAATAAGGCTGTAAAAGTCACAGTAATTTACACAACTCTGCACATTGTTCCTAGTACTGCATAATATTCATTATAATTTATCTAGGAGGATATAAATTCAAGACAATTCTCCACAACTTCTTTGGGGACCAAATCAATAGGAGACAGGGAATATATTAGAGGTTTGCCTTTCCCACAGAGGGAATTTGGCAGGGAGAGAACTGCAGTGGGTCTGACTGTTTTCTGTTGAGCTGGTTCTGGCTCACTAATGAATTGGGTGATTACTGACTCCTGCGTGTTGACAGAAATGCAAAATGAGGGAGAATAAGATGCTTGTTACCTGTTCTCTTTGCCTTACAGAATAGGCAGACTATTTGTGGGCAGAGACAAAAGAGTGTTGATTTTATGATGTGTAGGTGATCTGAGCTTTGTTTCTCTGGATATGTCTGTGTGTTGATGCTGGCTTGCAGCTTAGGTCAGTGTACCCTCCTCATCCCTGCTGCTGCGCTGACATACATACTAATTAGTCTGCAGCCAGCACTGGAGGACACTTCAAGTAAGAGATTCAATAGCTCAGTGCTTTTAGCTAGCTAATAAAACAGCTTCTGCAAGTGTTACAACAAATTGGTGTGAATTCCAGATGTCTAGCAAACACTGAACAGAGAAGAACAGTAACAGAAAAAACCCCTTTTCTGAACTCTGTGTTGTGCCTGTTTTTCTGAAAGGATACTTCACACGTCCAGATTTGTACATGAACGTGACTCATTATTTTTTGAAAAAAATGTGAATAAAACCAACTTGACCTCAGTGCTCTGAAATGTCTGGCTTAAAGGTAAACCAGACTGGGTTTGCTTTCTTTATTTTCAAATAGACCATTTGAGACTTAAATGGCAGTTTTCTGGTCTTCATTCCTGTAAATGTTTTCTTTGAATATTTCAGCAGCTCATCAGATTGTATCTTGGTTTAACCGCTAATGAACTAAGTACCATGAACCACTTGCTCACTTCCCCACCTGTGGGATGGGGGAGAGAATCAGAAGGGTAAAATCTAGAAAACTCATGGGTTGAGATAAAGACAGTTTAACAGGGAAAAACAAAAGCTGCACACTCAAACAAAGCAAACCAAGGAATTAATTCAGTGCTTCCCATGGGCAGGCAGGTGTTCAGCCATCTCCAGGAGAGGAGGCTCCCTTCAAAAGTAAGGATTACTTGGGAAGACAAACTCCAAATGTCCCCCATTTCTGCCTTCTTCCACCTACTTTATGTACTGAGCATGATGTCATATGGTCTGGAATATCCCTTTGGTCAGTTGGAGTCACCTGTCCCGGCTGTGTCCTGTCCCAGTCTCCGAGGCACCTCCAGTCTCCTCACCATGGTAGCAGTGCAGAAAGCACAGAAGGCCTTGGCTCTGTGTGAGCCCTGCTCAGCAGTAACAAAAACATCTCTGTATTATCAACCCTGTGTTCAGCACAAATCCAAAACAGCCCCATACCAGTCATTGTGAAGAAAATTAACTCTACTACATCTGAAACCAATACAGAGTGTCTTCTATGCAGTGATCTTGCCCAATTTTTTTTGAAACTGCAGTCATTAAACTTTTCCAAACGAATTGCCTAGGTATTCTGAACACATCTAAGAACCAAATGTGTAAGGTCATCTTTTTTCCATCTTCCTTGGGATTTTTCTTTTCTAGTGCCATTTCTTCAGCGAAGAAGACCATAAAACTTTTCAGGATACATTTATAGTTTCAAATATTGTAATAGTCTGTTACTCAGTGTGCTCTGCTTCTGACAGTGGTCAGTGCTTATGAAAAAGTTAAGAAAGGCAGGGACAAATGTGGTGATACTTCCTCAGTATATTTTTTCAGCACAGACTTTCTGGCCCAGAAGAAGTATGAGTTTGGGCTTTTTGTCTCCACTTAAACTTTTCTCCTAATGTATTTGTCCAGTTTCTTTTTGGATTTTAATATGCCTCAGTTATCCACAACATTTTGCAGCAGTGAATTCCTTAGAGAGGAAAGAGACCATACAGCTTGTCACAGACACATGGATTTGCAGCTATTAATCCCAAACAGAAGACAATACTTCTCACTAGTCTATGATTAGACCTTTAAAATTTCTTTCTGCGTGGGATTAGAGTCTTGTTCCTTTCCTGGCACTTCCAACACATTTAAGGAGCAGATTGAATGAATGTATTGTTTTCAATAAAGATAATTTTTTAGGTTATAAATTCTACTTATATTTGACATAAAAGGAACATAGAAGAAACCTGGCAGCAGCCATCTACAGTCTGGATATTACAGTGCCTAAATTCCATTTGCAAATCTAGCCTATAAGCTTGAATAAGACATTTTGTCCTACAGAATGTAATGTCTCCTCAGAGACATTACATTGTAGATCTTAATAATTACACTTATATTAAGACATTTAGCTTCCGAACCCTCTTTTCCTTCTCTTTTCTAAGTGATGATTTTTCTCCTGAACTTCTAGTATTTATCCTTATGTGTTGTTAAGTAGTGTTTTTAAAAAATAAAATAGGGTATTTATTCTCTTACTTTCTAGTTGAGAGCAGCCCAAAACCCCACTATGTCAATGAATAACTTAATTATGATTCCATATCATGAAAACTGCAGTTAGACAAAAGGGAACAGCAATTTGAACAACTTAAAAATAAAATCAACAATGATGAACAAAGGCCCAGTGCCGGGACAGAGGGGGAAAAGCTCTGCAGCAGTTGGGGAACACCTGGAAAACTTCAGCACAGACAGACCTTGTAATTTCTGTCCCCATAAGAGCTCAGGAACGTGAGGCTGAGCTCCATCGTGATCCCAACAAAGCTCAGATACGGCAGGAAGTGAGGTGGGGTCTTACCCCCATTCTTGTTCTCTGGTGCAAGGCCAGTTCTCCTTCAGTGTATGGGCAATAAAACATGGTCTGAGGCAGAACTTCACTTCCCATGCACTTTATTTGGACCAAAGATTTGAATGGGGAAGCCCTTTCTGGGCTCTCTGGCCGGAGGGGAACTCCATGCCTTAACTTTATGTGTTAACTTGCTGCAGGAGAAAAGTAAAGATGATAATGAAGAATATTTTGCACAGTGATTAAAGCCTTAAGGAGAA
>VYZQ01012530.1:21776-54647 GCA_013400655.1 Mystacornis crossleyi | reverse complement strand
GGCTAAATTTTGCCAAGCAGGTTTTCCACTGTGAACACCAAGATCCGTCTGTGAATCCTAAGTATGCTTTTGCCATTTTACCATCTTAGGAGGTTAAGTAGCAAAACTGCTGGTGTGTTATCAATACCTTTCTAGCTACCAATGCAAAGCACAGCACATGAGGTCTGCTATGAGGAAATGAGCTCCAGCTCTGCAAGATTTAATGTAGTATACGGGGTAGAAGAAGAAAATATGCCTTTGTCCTTGTATTATGTTTTTCCCTTGTTTTTGACAGACAGTATTTTCAAGTGTTTTGACAGTTTATTATAAAATAGAGAAGGCTCATCAATCTGTCCTTCATGTGTTTGCCCAAGAATAGACTTCTTGCAGAGAAAGACATTGTGAGAGTCCTTATGAGTATGGAATTCCTGATCAGAACAAATGATCATGTCCAACTTGCATATTACAATTGCTCTAAAGCTGTAATTTGAAAATTTCACAGGAGCATTATTATCTGTTCTATTTTTTCAGTTTACATAGTTTCCCTTGAAAAAAGGTGATCAAAACAACCAGAGACTTACTTTTTAAATAGGTGTATTTTCACTAGGGTAATGCTGGAATGGGAAAAGTTATATGCCTTATGCATTTATACAGCAATGAGGTACCCTATATTGGGTCTCTTTCACCCTTCTCATCAAATTGTGTAAATTTGGAATGAAAGGACAAGTAGAATCCTACTTTCTTGTAATCTTGAAATAAAAAAAAACAAGGAAAGAAGTTTTGCAGAATTGTTTGAAATTTCACATTTTCTGTAACTTGACTCTTGGGGCACCCTGGCTCATCAAAGAGATTTTCTTCTGTTTGTGTCCTTGCTTTGAAATTACTCATTCACCATCGAATTTTAATGCAGAATGCAGCTCAAGTTCGATATGTAATCATAGGGAAAACTGTCATTGTGTATGGCAAAATTTGAGAATTTATGTCTTGAGAACAAAGAAAGTATTTATCAGTCAGGCACTGAACTTTAGTGTCCCAATTTTCTCATACCAGTTCCAACCCAGTATTCCCAGCAGCATCCCCACTCTTTTTGGTGCACACTCTGTTACCAAACTGAGGACCTCTTTGTTTCTGCCCTTCCATTTCACAACATACTCTCTATTCTCTTGCAAAACATCCCTATGCTTACTAACCAAATTTATCCCACAACTGGGAAGCACGGAGTCTGATATCTGTTCCTGCAAGCGTGGTTGTATCAAGGAGAGGCCGAATCAACTGCTGTACCAAACAGGAAAAAAACCCATTCCCAATATCTGTGAGTGTGTACTTAACAGGAGCTGGAAGGCAGTTATAAATATCCCTCCCCCTATCTTTCAGGTAGGATGTGTGACTTTGAAGCCAGGGAGCCTCTGAGCTGGAGATGAACTTAAAGCAGCAACTTACTCATTATTCCCCTATTTTAAAAATAGTCTTCCTTTAAAATTTTCTACTAAGAGTCCTTTCATATGGGTTATCTTCACACATTTCCAAAGCAGATGTTATAATGCATTAGAGTGTGAACTTGAGAAATGCAGCAGAAAATATGAAGGGGTTTGAGTGTCTGAAATAGTGTTGGTTGAAGAAAGAAAGTTAAGTTCTGACTCCAGCTGTTAATGATTTTTCAAGGCAGTGATACTCCCTCTGTCACCAGAAATTCAGGAATCTCCTAGAAACAGCTCTCAAGACTTTCTACAAAATAACTCTAGAATCCTCAGGTTTCTGGCAAGATTTATCATCAAAAGCATCTCTAGGACTCTCTTGGTAGCCACTGGACTAGAACTGCTGCTGGTACTTGTGAACTTAGGCTTCTTGAAATTTATACTGCTAATGCCACAACAGTGTGCTGTGATCATGATGATACATAAGTAGGAGTAAGTTGCCTTTATGGATTTCCTGTGAAGTAGCTGATCAGGCCAGTCTGTGTTTGGTTTTGATTGATTTAGAATGCAGAGCTGTCTCAGAGCTCTCTTCTCAATGCAAGATCCTGAAAGTGTAGAAAGAAATATACTTTACTGCTGAAAATAGCTTCAAATCAATATCTGCTTCCTGTAAACTGAACAAACAGTTTTTTTCTTTTCTGAAAAGGACTTTAGGAAAAGTCCACAAAGTGTCAGATTTTTGCATAATGAACAAATTGCAGGCAACTACAAGAAGGAAAGGCCCTGAGAGAGGGCAAAGAAAGACAGTGGCTGATGTAGCACAGGTCCCAAACAGCAGAGGAAGGAAGAATATGGTCCTGTACATGACAGTCATGAGAATACTCTTGCAGAAAGGAATGTAGGCTTATTTGGATGACAGATGAAGCAACGTCACCATTCAAGAAGATCCTGCACAGCATTGAACTAAACTTTCAGAAGGATAACTCTGCCTGTTGAATTGCTATAAAAGTGAAATAGGATCATGTTTCTGCAGTATCTTTATGAAGCTAAAGTTTCTTCTTTCCACTGCTGTTACTGGGGGGAAACTTGTGTGCTGCCCAGTGTTTCCTGGTTTTGATGAATGGAACTCCAGCATGCTTTCCTGTTAACTAAAAGGGGCATATCAGCATTGCTATCTCCTGTGGGACATTCTTCTGTGGAGAACTAATTTGATCACTCTCTTTTTCATTGTCTGGCTGCCAAATGCCCCCAGAAATTAACAGCACTTAAATACTCTCCTGATACCATTTTCCTGCATAGAAGACTTATAATTGCTTGGGTATTGTTTGGGCACGGAGATTGTTCATCTATGAAAAAGAAGGGAAGCAGTCACCAGGGAATCTCTCCATTAAGAACTGCTTCTCTTCACTAACACAAGGAATCTTAAACAAATTAATGGATTTCCGCCCCCCAGTAGGCCATGAACGGAGTTACTTTATACAATTTGACTAGGAAAAAGGGCCCAAAGAGGTGATTTTTTTTTTTTTTAGGTGTGGCTTTGCTGTTCCTATATAGAGAAAACCAGAATGGAGTATGCTTTCCAGGGTGCTGTGGTAGTTCTTAATTCTGTCCAATATTTGGTACTAGGGAGGTTTTAAAATCCCTTTTGCACTTTTTCCCCCCCTCTTTCTATATCTCTAAACTGCAGCTGTAGTCTATATGGTCTGTATTGAAGACTATAAACGGTTACAGTTAGAAAATGCAATTTTACAGAACCTCTAAACAAAAAATGACTTAATGGAAGTTTGCCTTCTGTCCCAAAAGAGCAAAATCTCTGATACACGTATGAAAAATTTAATGAATATAGTTAGAAAGATTGGTTGCCTAAAGTGTTCACAGACTGTTGTTAAATCGTTAGATTGTTTTGGCATTGTTATTATTTGTGACATGAGTAACCGCGCTTCAAATTACTTGAAAGAAATCCAGCAAAAAAAACGAAGACCTGTTTATTCATTGATGTGCTGCCACATGAACAGGCACGTAATTTGCAAAAATCCCTCCAGATGGCTCTTGGAGCAGGTTGGACCAATTTGCTGTTGAGAGTGTGTGAAGTGCTGCCTGAAGGTGATGAGATCAACTCAGATCGAGTGACCTAAGCCGTGCCCAGGTGCTGCAGTAAACACATGGCAGAGCTTGCAAACTTTATGTAGCTTAGTACTGCAAATGGAGATGAAGGCAAAGAGTTTATATCTGTTCTTAACCAGTGCTGCAGATACTGTGATGCCTTTGGTCTGATCGCATAAAGAAAACAGCCAGTTTACCACAGATGGATAAATTTTTATCCCAGTGGTTTTCAAAGACCTTTCTGTGACCAGAATATCCCCATATTTTTTTGCAAAACTCTTATTAATCTCTGTGCAGTTGTAAATCAGCAAGTCATTTTTTTGGAAAATTGTACTCTTCCTTTTTGATTTTTGCCATCTTTTGAAAGTATTTGTTTTTTGGGCTTTTCCTGAAATGTTTTGGGCATTTGTGATTTTTCCTTGGGCAGAGTTTGTGTTAATCTTGTAAAGTGTGTTGGAACTGAAAAAGTATCAGTGGAAGATAAAAGAATAACATAATGATCATAGCAGTTTGGGGAAAGGATTTGATAGGATAAGAAGTAGCAGTTTTTCTTTTGTTATTTCTAAAGTGTTACATTAAGAACTTACTCTAGAGAAAATGCCCCAGTAAGCCCTAACAGAAATGTCTGCCCATGTGCATTCCTGCTGGTGTAAGTCCTCTGACAGCTACCATGTGCAAATTTTGCACAGCCTGTAATTGTCTATGCAGCTGGAGTAGCCTTGTGCTGGTCTGAATCTTGATCATAGGCAGAATGTTCCTTTCAGGTTTGTGAATAAGGTGATCATGAGCATGTTTGCCTTGGCAAAGTTTTCCTTCTGCTATGGGATTATATTATACTAACAAAACAAACTACTGTTATAAGAATTGAGGGGGTTTTGGTAAAGAGAAAATATCTTTTAAGATATTTATTAAGATGCTGTGAATCTATGTACATTTTAAGCATGTGTTGTGATGAAAGAGGTACTTAAAATATACTTATTTGGGAATGCAAAGGTGTTGGCAGTTTTTTAACTGACCCTTGCAGTTTTAATTTTTCTCTAAATCTGATGGATACGTGCTGAGGCACTGCTGCATCAAATTTCAAACCAATCTCAGTTTAGGTTTCATCTGACAAACAGTCACATTAGTATCATAAAAGCCTGAATATCTTCATGGAAGCTGCTGGGGCTGTAGACATTGCTCACATGAGTCACCTTGTGCTTACTCACTTTTGTCTGCTGGCCATTTACTTACTGAATGTGGATAGCATTAATACCTGCATGAGTAGGCAGCTGGTTTGAAAAATTAAAATGGCATTGAGTGGCAGACGACGGGTGGGAATACCACTGCCTTCTTTTGTATTTCTCTCCTCCACAAGCAGCACTCGGTGCACTCAGTATGGCCTCACTCCCGTGATGGGCTTCAGCCATATATCTGTTCTATTCTCTCTTCCTTTCCACTTTGACCTTTCTGGACTGATTACAGGCTTCTCAGCAATGTAAATGTGAATCTGGCCAAACCAAGAATGAAGACCGAACAACAAAAAAGCTGTATCAAAACAAGTATCTGGAACAAATGGCCAGCTGAGAGCTCAGAAACTGGGCTTCCTGCTTCTGATGCTGCTGAGGAGGATATGAAAGGCAGCTTGTCCTTCTGAGAAAGGCTGTGATCTCATCCACCTTGATCCTTCTCATGAGCGTAGAGGCAGCAGCAGCAGCTCTAACCAAGATCTCTGTATTTAGCTGTGCAGGTAGGAGGCATAGAATGAGGTTAAGTGCAGCATATGTTGCCTGTTTGTGCCTGGTAAGACAAAGATCTAGGTGGCTGGAGTAGGCAAAGAAGTACTTGCTACAGAGGTGCATTGAGCCAGTCTGTAAGTTTTAATTTGCCTGTGCCTAAGTGTATTTTGAAGCTCTGTTGCAGCTTACCAAATACAGAAACAGGCTCTTTCAAGATATTATATTGTTATGACGCTGGAGTCAGGTAATGCATTTAGGACTTTTGAAACTTAGTATAGCATTGTTGATGTACTGTTGTATAATAAAAGAATAACATAGCTATGTTGGCTGGATTGTATGTTATGCCAGAAACTCCAGCTCTGCAGCAGCAGACACCTGTATGTAGGCAGACTTGGAAAAGAACTACAACAATGCAGATTTTGGTGTGGCCACATAAATTCCTTGTTTTGAGTATATGCTGGAGCATCGTAAATATTAAACAACAGTGTTCAGTAATGTATCTTATGGAAGGTGGATTTAGTTATGGATAATGAGCAGGGACTTAGTCTCAAAAACATCTTCTCCTTGAGCCAAAAAAGGCAGTTTATGATGTTCTTTTTCATTCTTAGGCTGGGTATATTAGAGTGTTGGGAAAAGACAAAATATTTTCTCATATGAGGATATGAATACTTCCTCATTTCTCTCTAGATACCATTGAAAAATAAACATTTGCACCAGTAGACATCACTAAGGCTCTCCTTGCAATGAAAAGCTGTTGAGGATTTCTAGCTCATGCCATTGCCTGCTGCATGTGCATGGTCAAACTAGGAAATCCAAATTACCTTCAAAATCATTTTCCTAGTGAGAAAATTTGTATTCAGTTCTTGAGCTATCAAGCACAATCATGTAAAGGTTTGAGAGTCACAGCTGCATTAAGGCCATGTTATATTACTTGAACACCAAAGTGAGTATAACTGTAATTGATTAACTATATTTAAGGACATAAAGGAGAGAAAAAGGCACATGTCTGTCATTTTACGTTTGGGTTTTTTTCCATTTTGGCCTTCTTTATGCATTTCATCCCATCCAAGTCCTGCTAATTTCCAGCAATTTTAGATTATATCTAGTCTATTCGACTTCACTGGAGTGTTTTCTGGCTATCTGATGTTGGAATATTCTTTGATCGTGCTCTCACACCTTTCTTGAATCAGGTTTGTTCACGTGGAGGCATTGTTTTGCAGAACCCTTTTAAGATAATGATATGTACATGTTGAATGTCTTTATATGTATTTCTGAATGTGTGTGTGGCTCTTGCTACTGTCTGGAGCCAGCAATTTGAGCCATTGTTAGAGTTTCAGATAAACTCCTTTGGCAGCAGTGCATAAAGGCATTCAGCCCTGAGTGGGTTAGTTACAGGTGCCATGTCTCCCCGTCCTCCTCTAGCCACCTCCATCGGAGAGACAAATGAATGACCCCTGAGTCATCTCTGGAAGTGCTGCACTCATAGCGCAGCATGCTACAGGATACTGGCTTTGCTCTAGTTGCTGTGACTCTCAGGCCTGGTGCAGCTCGGAGGCTGAGGCGTGAGCTGTTGGGGCCGTATCAGCAGGTGGGGCTGCCAGCTGCTGCTGCTGCCCTGGCACACCCGCCAAACTTCCATCCCGTGCTCTTACATCATCTGCTTCACATTCAGCTTGTTCACATGAACCTCCATCCCGCACCAGTTTCACAGTTGGATATCTAAAATAGATGGAGAACACTGCCATCTTATTTTCTCATTTTGCTTTAAACAGCATGTACCGTCAGGAATGCCAGATAGACACATCAACATTTTCTAAGGATGTTTCTCAGGACTTGCCCTTGGCTTCTTCATGTGATTCTTATCTACTTTAAGATGCTGAGGCACTGATTGCACACTTGCAGCATGATTGCTTTAGGTCCTAACCTCCTTTTGAAGAATGATAGAATCCTCGTCTGCTTTCTGAATAAGTATTTAGCTATTAGAGGTGTTACAAAGGCTTTCTTTCTAGCTCAAATTCTGCTGTCCAGTGAGAAAATAATTTCTCTGTATTAACAACAACGTTTTTTCACCTGAAATGTCCCCATTTTGTTACAGGACACAGACCAAGGAAATCATGCTGATTTCAGAAGTATTGAGAATGCTGTTTGAAAGAATCAGAGAAGTTTTAACCAGGATGCTCCAAAACTTAATAATTACTCTTTGTAAGGTGCTCTTCATTTAATGAACAGGATTTTTACCCCGTAGAATTATTGAAACAACAAAGTGCATGGACCTGAGCCTCTAATGTTTTCAGTCATTGTGATTTAAAGGGTTACATAGACCCAGGAGAGCTCTCAAGCTAGAGATAATCTCTGTTCCAATTTATATTTCCTTGCATCTGGTGGTGATGTTGTGTATACTACAAGAAATAGCAACAAAATAATTTGGTGTATAGCTTATCCAGTGTTTGCATTTTCTTGCCATTTGGGCAGGACATTCATACCTTAAATGTGCTTTATTTTAGTTAATACATCCTGAAAAATTTTGTTATTCCTTCCAGTTTACAATTTAGGTGATAGATAAGAATGTAAATAAAATTACTGTTATGATTTATAAAATGCCTCTATTCTTAATATAAGTTTTTACATGACAACAGACAAAAAAACATGAATGGGAATGTTTTCAGAATTCACTAACCAGGCTAATCTAGTTGTATATTAGAATCTCAGAATCATAGAATGGTTTGTATTGGAAGGGACCTTGAAAATCATCTAGTTCCAGTGCCCTACCATGGCCTCAAATCACCATCCAACCTGGCTTTGAACACTTTCAAGGACGGGGTGTTCACAGCTTCTCTCAGCAACCTGTTCCAGTGTCTTACCAACCTCATAGTGAATAGTGAATAATTTCTTCATAACATCTAATCTAAAACCTATCCTCTGTCAGTTTAAAGCCATTCCACCTTGTCCTGTCACTACATGCCACTATAAAAAGCCCCTCTCCAGCTCTTTTGTAGGCCCCCTTTGGGTTCTGGAATGCTGCTGTAAGATCTTCCCAGAGCCTTCTCTTCCCCAGGCTGAACAACCCCAACTGATTCAGCCTGTCTTCATAGGAGAAGTGCTCCAGCGCTCCGATCATACTTGTGGCCTCCTCTGGGCTCACTCCAGTATGTTCACGTCCTTCTGATGCTGGGGACCCCACAGCTGGATGCAGTTGTCCAAGTGGGTCTCATGAAAGAGGAGTAGCGAGGGAGAATCACCTCCCTCGACCTGCTGGTCACATTTCTTTTGATTCACCAATACTACCAAATGCTTTTCCTCAGGGCTGTTCTCAGTCCATTCTCCACCCAGACTTTGTGTTTGGAATTGCCCTGACCCAGGGCAATTCCAAACACAGGTACAGGACCCAGGTACAGGACCTTGCACTTGGCCTTCATGAACATCATGACATTCACACAACTCCACCTCTCCAGCCTGTCAAGGTCCCTCTGCATGGCATCCCTTCCCTCCAGCGTGTTGACTGCCCCACACAGCCTGGTGTCATCAGCAAACTTGTTGAGGGTGCCCTCGATCCTGCTGTCCATGTCTCTGTTAAACAGTGCTCGGCCCAGTTCCAAGCCCTGGGGACACCACTCAGCACTGGTCTCCACTTGGACATTGAGCTCTTTGAGTGTGACCATCCAGCCAATTCCTTATTCACCAAGTTGTCGATCTCACAAATCCATGTCTTTCCATTTTAGAGACAAGGATGTTGTGTGGAACAGTGTCAAATGCTTTGCAAAGGTCAGTAAGTCTTCCCGTATCCACCAGTCCTGTAACCCTGTCATAGAAAACCACCAAATTTGTCAAGCACAGTTTGCCCTTAGGGAAGCCATGCTATCTGTCACTTCTTATTTTTGATATGCCTTAGCATAATTTCCAGGAGGATCTGCACCTTGATCTTGCTGGGCACAGAAATGAGCCTGGCTGGCCTGTAGTTACCTGAGTCTTTTTGTTCCCTTTTTAAAAATGGGACTTTATGTTTCTCCATTTCCAGTCTGTGGTAGCCTCATCAGACTATCACTACCCCACAAGTATGATGGATAGTGGCTTAGCCACTTCCTCTGGCAGTTCTGTCAGGATCCCTGAATGCTTATCAAGTCCCGTGGACTTTTGCACCTTCAGACCTCTTAGATCAGCTCTTGAATCAAATCTCTCTTCATTCTCCCAGTCCCACCTTTGCCTTCTGCAGCTTGATGTGGCACAAGCAAGTTTTGCCTCGACCATTCTGACTGTTGTGAAAGAAAAATTGGGATGGAAAGAGAGGTCCTGTGGAGGTGGGGCAGCCCTGTTCTGACCCAACTTCCCTTTCCACCTAGAGATGGAAGACCCTGAGTCACCTCCTAGAGGTCTGGATACACATGGGTGAATGAACTGGTACAAAAAATGTAGTTTGCATAAGAGGTGTGCACCAGGCTAACCAAAAAAGGAAGTGGGTTGGTCCTGCCTGCACCCTTTTTCCTCTCTTTGTCTTTGTATCCCAGATACAGACTATCTATGGGGCAGAATCAACGTGGAGCTAAGGACTGGTGGTGATCTTTCTTCCCTTTCTCTCTTTTCTGTACTTATTTCTCTCCCACCTTGCTTTGTCTGGGCAAAGTGGGGCTATCATATTCTACCCCTTACTCTGTATTGGAGTTTGTTGCAGGAATTGGGAGCTTGTTGCAGGAATTGGAAGTGTGTTGTAAAATTAAGGGCTTGTTAACAAACGCTTTTGAGACTAAATAGTGGACTGCTTGCCAGAGTTAGGATGACTGTGTAATAAGAGCATAAGAGTTCTCTGTCACATGGACTGGTGTCTTTGAACAGCCTGATGAGACTTTATAATAAACATCACCTTCCCTACTGATGGGTCATGACACTGGGGTACTCGCCAGTGGAGACTGAGGCAAAAAAAGTCTTTGAGTACCTCAGCCTTATCCAATTCTGGGTAACCAGGTCTCCCATTTTCTTCTGGAGAGGCCCACATTTCCCCTGGTCTTTCTTTTATCATGGCTATATCTGTAGAATCTTTTCTTGTTGCCTCTGATGTCTGTGGCCAGATTTAATGAAGCTGATCCCTGGCTGCTCAGACAATCTTTCTGTACTCCTCCCAGGCTACTTGTTATTGCTTCCACCTTCTGCATGCTTTTTTTTTGTTTGACATTGTCAGGATCTTCTTGTTCATCTATCCAGGCCTCCCAGAGTTTTTGCCTGACTTTCTGTTTTCAGGATGCATTACTCTTAAGCTTGGAGGAGGTGGTCCTTGAACTGGCTTTGTTAGGCCCCTCTTCTCTCCAGGGAATTATCCTGTGTTAGTCTACCAAACAGATTCCTGAAGAGGCCAACATCTGCTCTCCTGAGCTCAAGGGTAGTGAGCTTGCTGTGCGCCCTCTTTGCTGCCCTAAGGATCTTGAACTCCATGGCTAAATGGTCACTGAAGCCAAGGCTGCACCAGCCCCTCCTTGTTGGTGAGAACAAGATCCAGCATAGCATCTCTCCTTATTGGCTCCTCTGTTACTTGGAGATGGAAATTAATCATCAGTGCATTCCAAGGGCTTCCTGGTTTACTTATGCCCTGCTATGTTTTCCCTTCAGCAGATATCAGGGTGTTGGAAGTTCCCCATGAGGACAGGGCTTGTGAATATCAGGCTGCTCTAATGTATCTATAGAGGTTCTCATCTGCTCGTTCTTCCTGCATAATTCTCTGTCATTGGAATCTGAATGGAGATTTTTGTTAGGCGAGTCAATTAGCAACTGCCTCCAAAGATGTAAAAGAGAATGGAAAGACAACCAACCATGACCTCCTCCAACACTGCTTTAGACAGGAGTTGTGAACTGCAAAGTAAGTATCTAAGGTAACAGAGTCCTTCAGGACTGCAGATAAAACCTGTGATAGCACTTGGGGATCTGCAGTTATTATTTGCAAGTCTAGGGAAAGTCCGAGACATTTATGGGGAGGTAGATAGGTAGGTATAAGTCTCTGGTATTGTCCTGGGTTACCTCGTANGGAAGGGGGTTGCATTTTCCATTTCAAGGGAGGCTCCTGCCTCCCTCAACAGACACCTGTCTTTCAAACCAAGACAGGTATGGATCAGCTGTTGCATGAATAGGAATTTTGAATTGTGTTTATTGTTTGGTGTATTATGAATATGGCATTAGAAGATTTTGTGTGTAACGTAGTAGTTGGTGTGAGGCTTAGGAAAGCAATGAATGTGAGAGGAGATTAAATCATTCCTTTCTTACACACAGTCTAGAGAAGTGGGAAGAGATTTGCATTTAAACTGTAGCCTAAATGTCAGGTGTGGGAGTAGGTTTTGCAGAACTTTCTCCTGGTGTATTAAGTAGAGATTTGTAGTTCATGCCAAAAAGGGATTATGGCTTCATAATGGGATACAGAAATATGTTAGAGGTACAGTAAAGGTAGATACTGCTTTTGGCACCTGAGCTGAATTTGTGTAAAGATCATTTTTACTGTGAATAGCTGTGCTCTACTGGGATGTTGGTTGTGTCTTGAACACTTTGTTTCTGCAAAATACGTTTCTTTTATCTGTCCTGTCTCAATAAGCTTTTCCCAGTTAATAATTGTGTATATGTATGTATTTTCAAGTTAACCTTAATGACAGAAAAGCTTAGTCTTTCACTGTTTTCCTGAACAGAGTGCGACATTTCAGATAATGAGTTAAGTACCAAACCATACTTTATTTTTGTTTTATAAAATGTAGAGTGTTTCAGAAAAATACTTTAAGTATGGCTTATAAATTTAGTGGTTTTGTCTGTAGTAAAACACATACTAGAGCTGCAGACAGATGTTCAAGTCAAGATGTCATAGGAAGCTTTCTACCAATTTAGGCACTATCCTGTGAATGTTCATGTGTTGTGTAATTTTATGCACGTATAAAATAGGATTGCTTCTGTGTGTGGAAAGATGGTGAAGAACCTCTTAAACTATCATGACTTAAGATAATTATACCTACAGCATAACTTGAAATGGGTATCATTTATAATTCATGAAGGGTCACTCAGAAATATACTATCATTCAGAAATAGAAAAATAGAGAAAAAAATACTGCAAAATCTGGCTGCTTTCTGCTTGAAAAATACGTGTCCTTTTTTGACTGTCTCATATCAACATGAACTTCCTTTAATTCCTCAAGTCTGCATGACCCTAGAAACATCTCTAACATTGTCAAGAAGTTAGTTTCTGAACTTCTAAATATTTCTACTCAGCTGGAGGATCAAGAGCTCTCTTTTCATGCTTTCAGAAAAATTCAGAGATAAAGAAGTGCCTCCTGTCTCTGCCATGCTGACCACTGGTCATTACCAAATACTTTTCAATTTTGTCCTTCCATGTTTTTTAGCCTTGTACTGAATTAGGCATAAAGCTATCAGGAAGTTCTCAGGTAGAATCATATTATTAATAAGGAAAAGCTGAAAATAATTTTGGACTTGCAGAAATACTGAAAAATATACCTGATATATTTTAAAGTTTAACTATCATCTCTGTATCCTTGAATTATTTCCATAAAAGGATTTTGTTTTTGAAAGGGAAAGGGCTTAGCTACTAGACAGAAGCATGGGTGAAAAGCCCTGCTTTTATAGGACAGCCTTTTAGATACACTTTCATACATATTTTCAATTATAAAAGTGACTCTGAAACCATAAAGAAAGCAGATAATTGGGATCCATTGTGCACTGTGAAAGAAAATATTCATTCACATGTGAAAATAACTTTGAACTATTCAACTGGATATTGTATTTTCATATTTGTTTACCATGTCACCTTAAAGCTAGACTTAGGGAAAGGTAGAGAATTTCTGGTCTAGCAGAACCTTTGCTGCTCTTGGGTTTCCAGCCTGATGCTATTTTGTGTAAGGGGTTGGTAATTCAGGGTCTATCCTGCCACTTTCTTTCTTCTCAGCTTCCAACCTTTTTTCCTGTCACCTGGTTTGAAAGTGCTGTGAGTCCTATCCTTTATAGATGAAGGAAGTGTAGAACAGAGTAAAACAGTCACTGATGTTGGAAGGCACCTCTGGAAATGGTCTATGACAATCCTCCAGCAGGAAGAGAAGGTTGACTATGGCAGGTTGCCCTGACCATCTCCAGCTGAGTATGGGATATCATCAAGGATGGAGATTCCACATCCTCTATGGGCAACCTGTGACAGTGTTTGATCACCCATATAATAAAAAAGGGGGATTTGTTACACCTACGGGGAATTTCTTGTATTTCACATTGCTTTCATTGCTTCTCATCCTGGCACTGGACACTGCTGAGAAGATTCTCTACCTTTCTCTTAAGTGTAGCTTTAATGTGATGTGGTAAACAAATATGAAAATACATGATTTTTATCATCCTTACACCCTTCTGTCAAGTATTTTTACAAATGCATGAGGTCTTCCTGAGCTTAGTCTTCAACATGCTATAGAAGACTCTGCTCCTTCAGCCTCACCTTCTGTGAAAGATACTCCAGTCTTCAGGTTTTTGTGGTCCTTCAGTGAACTCTCTGCAGTATTTCCATGTCTCTTGTACTGGGGACCCCAGATCTGGACCCAGAACTACAGAAGTATCTTAACAGTTCTGTGAAAAGATGGGGGACAATTTGCTTGACCTGCTGGCAAAGCTTTTCCTAGGGCAGCCCAGGAAACTGCTCCCCATCTTTGCCATAAGGGTGCACTGCTTTGCTCATTTTCAACTTGTTCTCTAGGACCCTAATATCCTTCTTCACAAAGCTGCTTTACAGCTGGCCAGCCTCCAGCACATACTGTGTCTGCAGTTATTTCTGCTTAGGGGCAGGACACTGAATTTCCCTTTGCTGCATTTCATGAGGTTTCTGTTTACGCTTTTCTCCAGCTTGTGAAGTCCCTCTGGATGGCAGCACACATCAGGTATATTAACTGTTTCTAGCAGTTTTCTATCACCTGCAGACTCACTGAGAGTGCATTCAGTCCTGTCATTAATGATGATTTTAAGCAGTGTTGGTTTGAGTATCAATGCGTGGAATACACTGTGAACAACTGGCCTTCAGCTGCTTTTTGTGACACTAATCACAGCTCTCTGAGCCTGCCAGTTCTGTCAGTTTTCAGTCCGTTTTGTTTGCAACTTACTTGGTCCGTACTTCTTCTGTTTGTTTGGGAAAGTGTGATGGGAAACGGTGTGGAATGCTCTGTTAAAGTTAAGATAAAGCAACGTCTCTCATTCTCCTGTCATGCACCGGGCTGCTCATCTCGTCATAGAAGGCTATAAGGTTGTTCAGCAATGATTCACCTTCATAAATCCATGCTGACTGCTTCAAATAACCTTCTTGTCCTTTATATGTTTGGATTGTCTTGTCCATCACCTTCCCAGGAGAAACAGTGAAGCTGGTCAGCATGTAGCTCCCCAGATCCTCCTTCTTCCTCTTCTATTAAATGGGAATGATATTAACTTTCTTTCTTTCAATGCTTAGGAACACCCTCTCTAATTGCTATGATCTTTCAAAGATAACTGGGAGAGTGGCATTGTCCAGTTCCCTCAGCACCACTTGGTGCATCCTATCAATTCCCATGGACTTGTGTATGTCCAAGTTGTTGAAATGATCCCTATCCTAGTCTTCCTCTACAAGTTGAAAGTTTTCTTGCACTGCACTTTACTGCTGGTGTCCCCACAACCTTCAGACTGCCAGGTTGCCACAAGGTAGTGAACCAGCTCATTCCAGCACTAGGAAAATTTTGTGTGGGTTACTTTACTGGCCGTGGTATGAGGGCCATCTCACTATGAAACTAGGAACACGTGTGCTGCTTCTCCATAGTGTAAGAGTCTTAAAAATCATACTTGTCTTACACTGTTAAGACCACCAAAGGACTTTGCTCACTATGGCAAACTGCATAAAGAATCTGTGACCACCAAAGACCACGCTGCCCAAATATGCCTTGTGGGTTCTGGGAACTTGATATAAGATAAAGGCGGAACTATTGTTCAGTTATCTCAGGTTTACAGAGAAGTAAACATGACTGGAGGAGAAGAATGTATCCACAAGGAAAACCAACTCAGTATCTGTGCTAAAAATCATCTCTGGCTGGGCCCGGCATGGGGAGACTATAGCCCACTGACCCATTTGCTGAGGCCAGATTTGCACACCAGAATTTGGGGATTTTTTTAAGTTATCCACTGTGAGTGAAATGGAACTCTACTGGGTTTGTCTCTGGGGCAGAAAATTCATTTCTGTGTTGCTGTTGTTTGTAAGTGGGCAAAAGGTACTTAGAAAAACAGTGGAAAATCATCTTGGAGGTATGCTTAGGAGATTTGCGTATTAAGAAAACATATTTTATAGGATCTCAATTTTTAGAAAAATTGTTCCCAGTGGCATCCTTTATGACTTACTGTGCTGTCTGTTTCCCTGGAGCAAATCAGTTTTTTCACCACAGGTGAGAAATCTGGCCCTGAGTTGACCACCCAGAAATCGCAAGGAGTCTGCACTGGCAAAGGGACCACCCAAATACTGACATTCCACTGTGCTCAAATCAGCAGTAAGAAACTTCAGCTGCATGCACTCAAAAATACATGCTGAGAATATGACTCCTTCAGGAGAAGGAGGAGAGCTCGTAGTTTGTAGAAGAAATCTGGTAAAAATACGTGACCATTGACTAACATATGGAACACAATGTATTTTAATCCCTACACATGTGAATGAATGAATGAATGAATGAATGAATAAATGAATGAATGAATGAATGAATGAATGAATGCTGGGACAGCACAGAAAGATTGTACACTGAAGAGCTGCCAGTTCCTGTGTTTCTAAAGGCACTATGAGAATATGACAAAATGAGTTCTTTGCAGAACAGTCATATAGGCAAAGCAGAGACTGCTGCTGTGGTAGCACTGGCACAGCCCAAAAGGGCATGCTTCCTGCTAAAAGTGCTGCTCATTGGTTTAGAGCTCAGTACACTTGATTCATTCAAGAATTCATGTTTCCCTGTTCAAACCCCATACCTCTGTGTTTTAGGTGTTTCCACCTCTAGTTAGTCTGATGTGGATTCTCTTCCAGTTGTGGTTATTGTGTTCACCTGTGTGCAGTAGAAGACTGAGACTTTGAAAATTTTAAGCCAAACCACTGTGGAAGGATGAGCATAATAAAAATTTGTCACCAAAATTTTATCGTGGCTGCTAAGGAATAGTAGATGCTATGTCTCTTAAGCTTCTAAGTAACTTGAGACATTTAGTTTACTCCCAGAAACGTTGGACTGCTTAATAGAAGAGTTCTCCTTTGTCTCTATGTATGCTTTCTTGTATTATATATAAAACTGTAAAAGTTTACTGTAAGTTTACTGTATTCCTGCTAAAGATTGTGAAATGCTCAGGTCTGAAATGTTTTAACTGAGAGATGAATTGGTCTTAAAACCCTTACTAAAAAAAAGTGCTACCTGGGACTTAGAAGAAACCTATATTCTACAAGTCATGGACAATTATTTCCTGTATTAGCATTCTTCTAAGTGCAGTGACTGGTTTTGGTGTGTTTTTGAGGATTTGGATTTTAAATATTTCCTAGAGAAAAGTTTTATGATATTAAGTGAGTGCTCAAGTGGTACGGAATTTCTGCAGGGTGTTTATGGGAAAACTGTGTGGTTTTTTGCAGTTTTGATCATGACTTGTCCATACCACATGTGCTATGACAAACAATATGAAGGTACATAAACTAATTTTCACAGATTTATGGGGGTTCGCTTTATTTTTCCCTGCATTAGTGACTTGTCTGCATTAAGAATATTCATAAGATAGTTTATTGTATAAAATGTCCTGAATTGTCCTATCTTGGGGCATTACGACTACTTTTAGGACTTCTTTTTCCTCAAGAACACATGCTAATAGCAATCAGCACAAAGTATGTAACAGCTCTAGATCCGTGTTTACAGCCTGTAACACCTGTATAAGTCTAACTTTTTCTAGCCTGTAGCAGTGGTGGACTGTCTGGACTTACAAGAGTTTCGAGTGTCTGGGAGTGCATTTGGGAATGTGCTTCAAGAGCTCTCAGCCTCTGGATTTAACTCCTATTTGCTACCAAACACAATTACATTTTTTTGTTCTGTGTCAGACTTACAGGCAGGCACACGCACACATGTTTGTGTTCTTGTTGGGGGTTGAGAAAGTTTTCTTTCTGTGTGTGTATGTGCTCTTTTTCTTCTCTCAAAGGAATTTTTTCCCCATGTTAAGGGGCGATTGCTGGGGTACTTAAGAAAAACAAAGGACCTAGCCAGCCACAAGGGAGGGGCCCAATTGTCCTTTTTTTTTGGTCTTGGTGGCGTCTTCTCAGGTGGGGGAGCAAAGACATCTGGAGATTTAGAACTGGAAAAAAAAAAGAGGTGGGGTAGAGTGCTTGAGATTCATTGCTCTCCTGGCGTTTGGAGGGAGTGAGACTGCAGCGGCCGCGGAGAGAGTTCATCTCGCTACGAGGCCGTGTTTTTCTGCTGTNATGTTTGCCTGAAAGCCCCTCATTTTCAAAATTATAATAGTTCAGGAGGAAGTGGGTTATATTTTTCCATTCCGGGGTGGGAGGGGGACTCCTGCCTTCCTTAGCAGACACCTGTCCAAACCAGGACAGTTCTCATTAGATTTCCTCCTGCATGTAAGTCAAGGACTCTGAAAACTTATGTAACACAGGTGAAAAATAGGCATAGCTTTGTATTTGACTGGTCTATTTTACAACAGTATCTGTCCTTATTTGTCATGCGGTCAGCCAGTGAACTGTTTTGTCTCCAGCACTGACCTAAACAGAAGAATGGAAACCTTTGCGTTCATTGGTGAAAGGCAGTTTGTTACCTTGATCACTAATACTGAACAGACACCGTGCACTCTGTGAGAATGACTGTGAAAGTCAGGCAGAATACCTTTTGGAATCTGATGCAAATGAAGATTATGGACTACAGTCCTGCGTCTCTCAGATCAAATGTGAGTACAGTATATAGGAGAACTAGTTGGAGTGTCTGGTTTGCAGAGCCTGATTTTCTCTACAGTATCAGCCTTCTTTGAGACATTAGATTAGGAATTAGATAATGCTCAGTGAAAGTGACCCTAATTCTGTTTTTCCTTAGTAATGTCAGCCCATTACTTTATAAATCTCTTCTCTCTCTCTCTTTCTTTTTTTATTTAGTCAGTTGGGGTTTATTTCCATATTCTCTTTTTTCATTTTTCATACTTTATCTTTACAGCTTCCTGAATTTCTTTCATGGATTCTTACTGGCAGTCCTATAATTTATGTATCTTGTAATATTTTAACAGATGCTATTTTGGAGATATCCAGACTTATCTAAACAGAACTGGAATTCAACCTCTTGGCATCATAATTGCACTTGTTGTGTTTGAATTGCAGAAAGTGTTTGAAGACTCCAATTGAATTATGATCTTATTGTCCAAAGCAGCCTATGCGCTTATCCTAAGAGACAGATCAAAAAGTCAGAGGTTGACTTTCTTCATTTATCATTTTCGTGGTATAAGGCATTATGATGCATACAGACAGGCAGGAAAGATATTTGAGAATACTGAATTATTAGAAAGGAAATAACAAGTTGCAGTTTCCTTCATATCTCCTACATTTTGGTTAAATTTCTGTCTCTTGTAGGCTAGTAGGTAATAACATTGTCATGAGACTGTTGACACAGACCATTTTTATATGTTTTGCAATAAACAAGTACAGATTTATGGTTATTTTGTCTTTTGAAAATCCCGTGGTTCTTATTAATTTCTTTAATTGAAATGATTTGTCCTGAAGGTTTTCTTAGCCACCAAAAACTGTATCAAGATAGCCATTCTGTTAAGAGAACTAGTGTTCAGAAGCATGTGGCAATGCCAAATGAAGAAGTACAGATCCTGTATCTTTTTTATTTTCAGGAATCTTTTTTGTTTTGTGTCTAAATGGTCTTGATAGGTCATTAGACATTGTATAACCATACCTGTATATAGCCTGTGAATACAGTTCAGAAGCATGGTACAGGACATACAGAACTGCATAATAAATAGTGTGGAGGAAGCACTCTTCTCTACTCAGCTCTGTGCCATGTACTAGTTCTATTTTTTCTCTTAGATAGTATGAGAAATAGAACCCAATAATAATTTTTCTCAATTTGTATTGCCATTTCTGGTAAAATATTTTTGCGATTTTATGACTCTTTGTGTCAGCATATTGGAGAACTCTGACAAGTGTGATGCTATTTTTAATAATTCTAAAATTTACTTTGTTTTTTTTTCCTTAACTGAAACTTTTCATATGGTTACTTTTGCTATTTTCCCTGAACAAAATAAAAAATCACAGTGAAGCTGAAGTTGGAAGGTGGGTAATCTGGTTCAACCTCCCTGTTCCAGTACAGAGACCTAGAGTATTCTGCCCAAGACCATGTCTCTCAAGGATGGAGATTCCACCACATCTCTGGGCAATCTTTGCCAGTGCTCAGTCACCTTCCCAGTAAAAAAGTGTTTCGCACTGTTCAGAAGGAACCAGTCTTTCAGTTAGTGCCTATTGCCTCTGGGTCTGTCACAGGGAGCCACTGGAAATAGACTATGTCGTATTAGTGCCTTCCCTTCAGGAGTGTTCCTGAAGGGAACACCATGAGATTCCTCTGAGCCTTTTCTTCTACAGCCTGAACAATGTCAGGTCTCTCAGTCTTTCCTCACAGGAGAGATGTTCCTATCCCTTCAGCATCTTAGTGAGTGTTTGCTGCACCCTCTCCAGTAGCTCCATATTCCTGTTGTGCTAAGAATCCCACAGCTGGGCACAGTACTCCAGGTGTGGCCTCACCAGTGCTGAATGGAGGGGCAGGATCACCTGCCCAACTTGCTGGCAGCACTCCTCTTCATGCAGCCCAGGATTCCATTAGTCTTCTTTGCCACAAGGGCACAATGCTGGCCTGTGTTCCAGCAGGATCCAGTGATGTAATGTTACAAACTGGGTCATTTCAAATAGGCTGCTTTCAGATATACATGTCTGTGGGAAGAAATCATTCGCATGTAAATTTCCTATGGTATTTTAGTCTGCACTGTTTTTAAGCATACGTAGCAGCCTTATTGATCAGCTCAGGGTCATGGCTGACAGCCTTTGTTCTTGAAATCACCCAGTCTTCCACTGGAGTCCTCTGGTCTCTTGACAGCAAGCTGAGAATTTAGCACTGCAGCAAAAGTGCCTATATGGAGATACTGAAAACTCACACTCTGTTCTAAGTAGAGATGAATCTCAGCTCTGTGAAATGTTAGAGTCAAACCCCAATGGTTCAAATTCCTGTCTTGGCTCTAGGTTATGTTGTGTTGTTGTCAGGTGAAGAACTGTTTGCACACCTGGCAGATTTAATGCGGTGCTCATTCTTCAGAAGCCACCAGCCTGTGGAACCATACGATGCTTATTCTGTAGGATCATGTTAAACATTAACCAAGGAGAAGAATGGGAGAGTAATCAACCCAGTTACTGATAACAGTGTGAATGAACAATGAAACAAAACTGCATCATGACTTTCTGGTCAGCCACTGAAATCTACACACACTACCTGATACTTTCCTAAACCGTATATTCCGTATGAGAAGTGGCAGATTCCTTATGACAGTTCTACATTAATCTGAAGTAATAATGGGAGCATTTTCCATTTCTGTGACTAACAGTAGATACTTTGGTTCCTGCGGAGATACTTAGGAGAAGAGGGCTCTGAATGTCCTCTAAAACACCTGCAGATTGTTCTGTTTTCTGACAGAACAAAATCATCATTTCAAAATTTCTACTTCTAGCTCTCCAGTACAATGTCATAACAGAAATCAAGATTTTTGCATAGTGAAGACCCATTTCTTCTTGGGGACAGTGTCATACATCTTTTTGGCACCTATAAGTGATACGAACTTTTGAAATTTTCTCCTGCTATGCAGGTAATGGAAAATACTTCACATTTGATTAAAAAAAGAGACAAATTTGTATAGTTTCCATGAGCTTTGAAAGTGGAATCTAGTATATGAGAAGCATGAGACACATATGATAATCTTTTTCTTTTGCCTGTGCAAGGATTTTACCTCCAAATTACATACAATTAAAAAAAAAAAAAAGAAAAGGATACTGGAATATTTTTTAAACTTGCACATATATTTTATATAGAGGTCCACAGACTTGAAATTTGAAAATTTCACCAGCTGAATACAATATTCCTGTGAAGAGTTGCATTCTGTGTGCATGCCTACAGGATGTGAAGTTTTCTATCTTCAGGACTGCATTCATGTATTAAATCTTTTAATACATGTATATACATAGATACATCAATTTATAAATATATATCGGGGTACATATATATGTATATGCATATATATATATTACACTTATTTCCTTTTCTTGAACTGTAAAGACAGCAAGCTATAGAGCCCTAAAGAACAAGGTATGGTTACATCAGTGTCTTATTTACCACAGATGCACTACAGAAGGTGCAAGAGAATGTCCCTTCGTACAGCTTCCTAGTAAGCCTCCATTTGCTAATGCATCTCCAAAAAAACTCCCAAATTCATGGACCCTTATTAGAACTCCCTGTGCTTGATATTGCTGCCATTTCTGTTGGAAGCTGAGATCCTTGTTGCTACCAGGTTTTTTTAAGAATGAGCATGCTGAGGGATCCATTCTGCTTTGTGAAAGAAGCCTAGCTGGGTACTGGCTTTTGTCTTTGAACTCAGATGAAGGCTTTCCAAGTATGCTCAGCAGGTAGTTGACTGCCCCTCCTGCTCACTTTAAAATTTTAAGTGCGTCTTATCTCCCACAATGATTTGTCTTTCCTTTGCAACAGTCTCTTTACTGAATCCACAAGAAAAGAAAATCTTGTATGGAGCTGAAAAATGAGGGCATCTTTTCCTCGATGTAATGTACATTTGCAGCTTTTTGAAACACTGTTCCATCTATTCCAATACAATATTTTGTAATAAAAACATCCAATGAACTATCTGAAGCCTGCCTTTTTTTCTTTTCTTTTTTTTTTTTTTTTTTTTTTTTTTTTNTTTTTTTTTTTTGTAGGAACAAACTCCTGTGTTGTTATAAAGGTATAAGGATTTCAAATGTCCATTAGGATCACAAAGTGCGGAACAGCACTGTTTGGATATAGTGCCTTGTTCCTGAAAGCATATTATGTCTTGCTTGTAAAGCCTTGTTCCTATTCATCTGTGTTGCCATGGCACTGTGCCCAAGCTAACAGCTCTTGCAGCTTGTGGAATAAAATGTGTTACAGCAGCTGTCCTTTATTGGCTTCTGAAGCCAGTGTGGTTTTCACTCACTCTGTTGTCTATGCTCAGTGTGATGCGGACATGACTTACACAACTCTCTTGGTTTTGGAGGCTTCTAGCTAGAACTGTTCTTCTGCATATTGAAGAGAAAACAGTAATTTGACGTAAGTGCAGTAACCCTGTTTTTCTTTTAATTTCTGCATGTCTATCATGCTATTTTAGTAAGATAGAGATTTGAGTGTATTGCAGTCTTTTTTTACTCAGCCTTTGTTATGCCTTAAACACAGAATTACTCCAAAGCACATCAGATTCACATAGCTGAGGTCTTAGACTCAAATGAGGCAAAATTCTGTATATTTTTAATTTCATTAGAAACTCAAATCCACATCATACCTTTGAAGGATGAAATCTCATGAACTAGTCCTAAAAAACAGAACATCTTCCTAAGTTTGTGATAAACAGTTTTAAATTAACTTCTGGAATATTGCAATGTGTAACATCAGTCTTTTCTGATACTTAGTGAGTAAGCACTTCTAATATTCTTGTTCTATCATCTTGCCTTCCATCAGGAGATTCAATAGTGTATGGCAAATGCTAAGAAGACTGGCAATTCTGTAAGCATCAGTATTCCTGCAAGAAGAATGGAAAAACCCAGGTCAGAGGAGTTCAGTGTTGTGCTCAAGATTACACTTACACTTTGTGGAGCCAACAAGATCTTCTGCACTTGACAGAAACTTCTCCATTGTTTCTGCCTGCTTCAAGTGGTTTATGTTACTTTCTCTTCAGGAAAGTCATTGATAGAAAATGTATTACCTCAGATATACTGCTCATTAAAGCAAATGATATTGGGAGATTTGTACTAAATAAATGTAGTTTGTTTTTTTTTTCTTTGTGGAACTTTGCCAATCCTGTTGCAGTCCGGTGGACTACAAGTATCTCCGAACTGCAAATGGCTGTGTGTGCCTTTTGTTCTGTTAATACCTGTAGCTGTCAGTTTCCTTGCCTGTGAGAGCTGAAACTTGAAATCAAGTTGTTATTTGAGCAAGTTTTTCTTAATGTGCACTTTCCTTGCTTGGCAAACTTGCTGCTGCTAAGCAAGCAGACAGCATAGTAGGATGAGATTATGAGTGTTGTATAATACACTTGTTCTCTTTCTCCCCATTTTCCTTTTTTTCCCCCCTCATTCTCTTGGAAGTGTGCTCCCAGGGACACTTGGAAAGCTGCTAGTCCAGAAATTTAAATATTTCTGAAATTCTTCCCACTCTGAGGTTTCTGATACCGCTTTTGTGGCATAGTCAAATCAGGAGGGATACCCAAAGTAATTTCTGTGGAGGATGTCACTGGAGAAAGGAAGGCAGAGTCACTCCGAAGATCCCAGCGATGTGAACGTCTGGATATAAAAGACCTAAAGCTATTAGTACTTTGTGTGACTGTTCTGGGTACTTAAAACTGCACAAGAGATAGAGAACAGTGGTAATCATTCAAATACATGTGTACTCCTTCTTTACTATGCCTCTTCTGTGCTTTGATGGGCTTTTACATAATGCTTCTCATCTGTTCAATGTTATCAGCTACTAGTAAAAGCCATCTACTTAAACACAGATAATTTAGACTGCCTGAAAATAAAGGACCTGTAAGGTCTTTTGGGTGTTGTGGTTGTTAATGGGCTTCAAGGCATAAGGGATGCTTTTGCAGCATTAACATCTACATTCATGCTGATCTGTTAGATCACTCACAAAGGGCCAGCTCAGTAGAATATCACTTTGTTTATACCCATACCCTCAACATTACTCCAGTTACACCCTATGATATGCTGCACATTGTTAGGTAAATAGATAATATCTATCCACTGGGGACCTCAGCGAAGTATGTCTAACACTTGTTTTGCCCCAAACTGCCTACTTTTGGCCTATCTGTGTGGGCCAGGCTGATTTATGCCACAAATTTACCAGCACCCTGCAGCAAGAGTGGGGAGATGTGGGAGCCTACCCCAGTGCTCCCACAGAAGAAGTACTTGTTTGGAGGTCAGCTGAACCTGACATGCCTGGGGCAGGTGGCTTAGATTACTGCACTGGAACTGTAAGAATAAAGCCCTTTGCGGATCGATGGCGTGGCAGTTTGTACTGACCCCTAGAGCACCTTGTCAAGAGGCAAAAAACATATAAAAGTGGTACACACCTAACCTGTGCCAGAAGAATATTTTGTTCATAATTTGCATAACATAATTAAATTTTCTTTTCCCATTTGCAGGGATTGTGAGCAAAGAAGATACTCTAGAGTCCTGCCATCATGTAGAAATCACAATGGGCAGAAAATAGTGTCTCCTGTCTTAGGCCATCTCTCCATGCAGTTATTCTTCCTGGGTGACACAGAGTAACCCAAATGGACACAGGAATGCTTTTAACATCATGAGTCAATCCTCAGTTTTCATTTGTGTAGAACTGAAGTCATGTGAGATCTGGCTTTTTGAAATGTTTAAATATGGGGCTGGTGTGCTCTTTCCTCACACATAAGCCTATGGGCTCTCACTGAGAGTTTTGTCTAACTCTGTTCTCTATACAGTAAATAGTCAAGTATGCCTTGCCATTAAACCACTATTGCATTTACCATTGCACTTTGTAAACTCATAGTTTTGCATCAGTTAAGTATATTGTTGCTTCTCTTTTACGAGTGAAGTGCATAATTCCCACTGTGACAAGGCCTGTCCTAGATACAGTGAGCAATCACCATGTGCATTCATAACATCCTGATCCAGGAGGGAACATTATCCAAATTACTCTGAAGATAAAGGCAACTTTTGTCTCCTTCCTCAGACATATTTTTTATAACAGTCTCACTTGACTGCTATGTGAGCACTTTGAAGATGTCCCTGGACAAGGACGGGGGACTTCTGCTTCAGCTGAAAATTGGATTAGGACATCTGGCCCTGTTCCTGGTATATGGTGGTGATTATGAAATGGATGATAGAGAGACATTTTCTATGCAAGGGCAGTGCCAAGCTTGTCCCTCCTTTCCTCCCTCTCTGCCTGCTTTCCTCTAGAAGATACAGTGCAAGCCAGCCCTTGGCCCCAAGAAGCCTCTCACATGAGAGTGGCTGCCTGCATAATCAGTAGTACTGGCTGTGGACTTTGGATGGTGGAGATGGACAAACACCAAGTGAGACCGCAAGGAGAATGTGCCATAGGCATGAACTTCATGTGTTTGTTCATGAAGTGGACAGGGTGGTCTGAGGAGCTCTGGAGGTAGGACACTGACATCCTATGAACCTATTATCCTTACCTTTGGATACTGAAAGAAGAGCTTTGTGAGACTAGGGCAGCAGGGGTAGCTCTGTTTCTCAGATGGTGCTCACAGAGGTACTGCCTGCTCCAGTTGTGAAACAGCTCTGTGTGGGGTCTTTTGGGCCATATGCCATCCTTTGCCCGTGATGCTCCCTGTCAAAAGATGTAGCTTGGTAAAGTTAGATTTCACATGTCAAGGCTTTTCCATGCTGTCTTATTTGTTCTCACTGTTCAATAATGAGCTGAAGTGTCGTAGTGGGCTATATGCACCTCAGTGGTTCTCAGAGCAACCTGGTTGGAGCGCTGTTGTCCCAGACACCTAGTGAATTCCAGTGCCATGACAATGTGAGTGAGGATTTGACCTTGAGAGGGCCAAATGACTGCTTATAGTGCAGTGGCTGCATGGCACAGACACAGCCATATGGTTCGCCATGCTAGATAAGGGTCATTTGAGCTCCGACAGCTCCATTTAGCTTTTGGAAAACTATTTTGAGATCACCATGTGGTGTAGCAGAGGAAGTAGGTGAGTCTGGGTTCATCTCATCAGTTCCTGCAGTGCAGTTTCTTGAGTGTTTATTCAGCTGGTTAAAACATAGAAATGGGCTAAGATTTTGTCTCTGAATGAATAAATGTGAATTCAAAATGCTTTTTGGAGACATTGTGTCTTTAAACTACTAGTTTAAAGAGTTCATGAGAAAACATCACCTCCAGCTGTCAGTGAGTGCCCTGTTAGTTCAGAAGTGTGGTTGCCTGGTTTGCCTCTACCCCCTTGCTGGGTGAACTGGTGACCCCATCACCTTGTCTCCTGTCACAGTCCTCCAAGTGAACAGTGGCACTGCTCAGCTGTCAGCTCGTCACAGAGCAGCTGCAGGCACAGAGAGGATAAGGCAACATGCCTGCCAATCTTTTTTCTTTTTTTCCCTCAGATTTACAGCTGGTTTGGGGTACATTTGTATTCTGGTAATTGGGAAATCTAATTAGATATCCTGGAGTCCTAATTAAGTGACTTTTATGGTTAGAAGATATTTTGAGAATAATCATCTGTGAAAACTTGGGACCCATGTTCCATTTGCATGTGCATTTTTTATGACTGTGTGAATAAGTTCTGTAATTGCCTGTAGGAATTTAGAGTGTTTGCCCAAATGGAAGAAATTACAAATACTTCCTAGCATTCAGTTTTTAAGTCTCTGATTTTAGAATTAGGGGAAAAGCTGACAGAAAATACTACAATTGAACTGAAATGCAAGAAAAAATCACATTCTGTTCACATAAACTGTCTTTTTTGGTGACTTGTGTATAAGTTGTTGGGAAGTTAAAATTTTGCACTGATTTTAACACCTGGTTAACCATCACAGAATGTCCTTGGTAATGAGTAGGTGCCATGGTATGGAATATATGCTAATAGTGTTCCGATTAAACAACATTCACTGCAATTATATCTCATTAGGTAAATAATTTCAGAGGGAGATATACTAATTAAGTGTTTTTGCTCATTATGTATTTCATGATTAAGATCAGTTTACTAAATTTACAGCTGTGCAACTAAAGCTATTTAGAACTAAACATGCCAATGTTTACAAAACACACAGAAATTGCTTATTATCTGTTTTCTTTGTTGCTAATTATGAAGGGTATATAAGGTTTCCGTGGAGTTGCTTTCCCTCCTGTAGTGAACAAAATGCTCCCCAAGTGTTTTGAGATCCTCTGGAACATAAATGATTTTATAAATGTAAAATGCCATTGTTATTCAGTTCTCTGAGCAACCTGCTGCTGCCCAGCAGCTGATTTGCTTGTTTAAAACAGTAGTAAGTTTTCTGTTTTAGCATTGTTTTCTCATGTATGTGGTGGGTTGGCCCTGGCTGGTCACCAGCTGCCAAAAAAGCCACTCTATCCCTCTGCTCTGTGGTTGGACAGGGTAGAGAAAGTACAACCAAAGGCTGGATCGAGATAAGGACAGGCAGGGATCACTCAGTGATTACCATCAGGAGCAAAACAGGCTCAACTTGGAGAAATGAGTGTTGTAGTGGGGTCTCCTGCAACCTTCTCTGTCAGATAGCTTGGCCTGTAGAAAGAATCAGGGAACAATATTTGCATGGATTTTCATTGATATTATTCATTCTCCCAGCTACCTCATGGCTGGGGGCCTAGCACAGACTGCAGATCCAGACTCCTCCAAAGGCTGCTCCAAAGACCCCAGAATCATGGGAACACCCACCTAAGTACAGCATTCTCAGGGCGGGGGTACATTTGAAATGGCCAGTAAGGAACAGAACTTGGGTATATGTGAGCAGGGAACAGGGAAAAACCCCGTATGTCCCAGGGCATGTTCCCATCGCAGGGCCCCCTCCCCCGGGGGGAGCCTCCACAAATTAGTTCATTTTATTTCCAGTCAAATCAGAGGATAATGAAAAGTACAAACCAAATCTTAAAACACCTTCCTCCCACCTTTCCCTTCTTCCCAGGCTCAGCTTCACTCATGATTTTCTCTACCTCAACACANCTCTGGCTGTGACTGCTACTGCACAGTTTTTTTTCCCCCTTCTTAAATACATTATTCCAGAGGCACTACCACCATTGCTGATGGGCTTGGCCTTGGCCAGTGATGGGTCTTTCTTGGACAAAGGGAAAGCTTCTGGCAGCTTCTCACAGAATCCACCTCTGTAGCCCCCTGCTACAAAAAGTTTGCCACACAAACCCAATACAGTGTGTAAAGCTCTTTAATACAAGCTTGCAATCAGCTGGAACACTTAGGCTCAGAAAAGATTTTTTTTTTTATATCTTAGGGCAACTTATTTGGTGTCTGCATTATGAGCATTTTGTTCCTTTGTGAGCAGAGCCCATTTTGTTAATTTCTTGACTGCACTTTCCTAGAAGCACACAAAGTATTAATAGTCTATATGTAGCCAAGAGAACTTTATTAACTGTTACCTTTGATACACAGCTTTACTTCCAGCTAGGCTTCCATACCACACACATGAGCCTATTAGAATGAAAATGTTTTGATGGTTGTCATTTGTGCCTGGGTAAACTCCACATTGATTTAGGTAACTCCTGTTAGAAGCCAAGAGGAGTAGAAAATTAACAACGGAACACAGAGACTCTTGACCTTACCAGATGACAGGCAGGATTGTGATGGATCATGTATTTGGAATCAATAGACAAAGTTCAATTCCCATTCATCATGGCAGTTTGTCAGACTGCTCCTGCAGAGTTTTCTGACCTATGCCATTTTTCATGGCTCTCATACTGTTTTGGTAGCTTAATTCAATTTAAATGCCTTCTTTTTCCCAATTTCTTCTTTTGCATTTCAAAATGATTTGTTTTAAGATGAAAAGGCAGATTTGCATAATTTTTGAACAAATTAAATTACTTTCTTTCACTTGTTCTCTGTCCTGTGGGCCCTTTATCTCGCCTGTGCTCCTCTTAGTGAGATCGCTGTACCTTGGGAAACACTCAGAAGCTCAGAGGCCAGAAGGCTTGTTCTGCTTTTGTTCCTTTCTTGAAAACATAAAGCTATCACTATCCAGTCTCCTCTTCTCCTTGTAGCAATTCCTTTCCTGTTAGCAGACAAGAAATTAAATTATTTTCTTTTTTGCCTTCACTTCAGCTTCATTCACAGAAGAACCTGGCCAGGTGTTTGTATAACTAACATTTCTGTGTCATCTTGAGGGATATCTGAGCTGTTTCTCAAGGCAGTGAGGCCGAGACTATATAAGGTTTCTGAAAGGCATATATCATTTTGCAAAGATTGTCCTTTCAGAGGTATTCCTCTGTGGTTGCCAAAGTCTTTGTGCATGGTCTTGTCTGTGACCTCTGGAAGGAAACCAGAAGGTCAAAGCAGACCCTTTTGAATCCTGGGCTTCTTCCTGAAAGTGCCTCTGAAAGCTTCATTCTCTATGTACAAACAGAGTACAACTGGGTGCAAATACAGGAGAAATGCAATCATCCTTCAATTTGATGTTTCTCACTCTGACACTTGGGACTTTGTGAGGAAGTTGCAGAATACTGAAAACCTTTCTAGCCTAAAGAAATCAAATTTCCCTTATCTTCAGTCCATACACAGTGCCTTTCCCCTCAAGTCCCAGATTTTTCAAGCAGACTTCTGAAACATACATGCAGGAGATGACGTGCCTAACTACAAGGAGACTATCTAGAGGTTGCAAGGGTTAATGACTCCCACTTGTGCTGTCCAGATCAGAGGGTATAGTCAGGCTGAAGCACCTCCTACATGCCAGTGCACCCAGATTTGGTGTTCTGTCACTCTTACAGTTAATTCCCTTTTTTAACTTCTACACTTTTTTATGATAAGTGAGTGGTGAAAATGTTTAGCTTCCAATAAGGGGTTTGTCTTATCTGAGCAGAAAATGACCTGAAAGTCAGATCTGCCTGTATTGATTTGTATAACTAGGTGACATAGAGAGAAACAAAGATTAGATATATCACAGATTAGCAAATTGACTTTGGCATAGTTTTGTAAATTTTTTTTCTTTTCATACCGTTCTCAATAACTTGGAAATAAAATTCTGAAACGGTTCTAATGTGATCTCAACAATTCTCAAGCTTCTTTTTTTTTTTTCCTCACCTCAGAAGTTTGTCTCTTTAAAGGGTTTGCAGTGAGAAAGGCTGGATTACGTTTTAGTGTAGTCTCTATGCGTGTACATGAGAATAGGAACAGCAAAGCAAATCAAAATTAATCCAATGTGTGTAGGCAGGTAGGGAAGGCATTTTGTGAGTTTACTTGATAAGTCACTGACTTTCTAATGTATCTTGATATTTTCCTACCAAAAGTCCTATTACAACTTGGTGTAGCAATGGGAAATGGCGCTCTTAACATTTCAGACATACAGCTATATTAGTTTGAAAGAGTTACTATGGCTTAAACATAAACTAACTAATTAAAAATTCGGGCCAGCCAAACTGTGCAAAGAACTGTAGGATAATTTTCATCCTTGTTTTTGTTTGGGAGGAAGGTGTTTAATGTGCAGTCATAAGTTTTTATTTCTCCTCATATTTATTTTATTGCCTTTTGAATTTGTTTGCCTACACAAGCAAATTTGTATTTAGGTGTTTGTTAGTGATAAAACCCAATGAACCAATTCATTTAATTGAGCTTAAAATTTAGATTTGCAAATATTCTCTAACCTTTTCAGTTCTTCACCATTTGGAATTACATTTACAGTTTTGTTGTGTCAGAGAGAATGGACTTAGGAATCATGCAAAAAAATGGTAGGAGAAAAAAGGTCTGAGCCTCTCCTTTTAGCTTGTTGGAGAGCTGACAAATATGTCCAGAAATTTCTATATTCAAGCTGGCAGCATATGGCATTATTAAGCCAAAACCAAATATTTAATTCTTTATGCTTCGTAAACAAAAGACCTTCAATGTATTTTACTTTATGCAGTGACCACAAACTACCCAAGGATGTAACTCTGAGATTTGATATGTGGCTGCAAATTAGTTACTAAGTTAGCCAGTGAATACATTGATGCAATGATTTATTGCCAATACGTAACTGTGCAATAACAGTCGTGGTTACGTTGGCTATTTTGTTGCCTGGGTGGCTTTTCTTATGTTCATCAGAAGCTTATCAGGCCCTTTATGCAATAAAGAAAAGTCAGTTGAACCTCAGCCTAAGGAACTCTCAGATGGCAACTCTGCAATGAGTCTGGTCTTGGATTTTTTCTTACACTTGGATTTTTCTTACATTTACAGTTCAACTGCTGCAATCATCATTTCTTTCAATCAGCAGCATACAGATCCCTGATATTAGGATCCCTTACTGTTGATTGCCTGTCACACAAAAGAATGGTTTGCCACAAATTTAATCTAATTCCAACTTGTGTTAGACTTACCATATGCTTCATCTTTTCACAAAGTTTCCAATAGGTAATCAATATTGCCTCATTGACGAATATACCCCTTTTCAGTTATGGCCTGGTACTGTCCAGAGGTTTTAGTCAGGATTGAGGCCACCAATGAAAGATGCTTGATGATGTGTGAGCTTCTGTTGAGCTGCTGTTTATGATGCCAGATATTCTGGGTTTGATTTCCTAGAAATGACTCATTCAGCACTGTGTGCTTCTGCAGTGTTGAAAATTACTCTTCTACCTGTGAGGTACTTTTCTCAGCTTTTTTAGTAGAGATACTCCAATAACATCCACACAAATGGATCATAGAGACATTCATAGAGACATTCATTCTCCATGGCAAGTGGGCTCTGTGCTTCTCCAGGCTAGCTGTCAAGGAAAGGTTAAAGAATTAACAGCCCTGAGACTAAAGCTGTGCTAAATATCATGTACTTGAGCTAATTTTTTCAGCTAACCTGAACAGTGAACATCTAAATTTTTGTCATTATTATCACAAGTCTAACTTCTTGGCACCAAAGTGTAGTGCTTATGGTTCTTGCCATGGCATTCTCAAGATACCTAAGAGTAGCATGAAGCCTGCTTTGAAATGCTCCCCAAGATCTTCGGTGTTTTCTGTCTAGGTCCATCATCTCAGGCAATTTTTCAGCTAAGGTAATATAACATCAAATGTATAGATGAGCTGCCAGACAATCAGATGCTATAAGATCTGTTTCTGCATCTTCTTAACCTTGGCTGAGTTGATTAACCTTATTTAGACATTTCCTTCAGTTTTGTAGTGGAGATAGCAGTATTGAGGTTTACAGATGATCCACAAAAGTTGAGGATCTACTTCCTGCTATGTTGTGATTATTTCCCCCTTTGCTAGTCTTCCAACTTTCAGATAGTATATTTTTCTTTAAGTGTATCAGAAAGTTTTTACTGACCTACTTAGTGGAGTGACAAAGTCTGACTTTCAATGCTAGCTCCAAGGAATTACTTTTACTATCACCTTCCTCCTCTTATTTTATAATTTTAATTAATCCCAAAATGAAGAATTTAGAAATATTACCTGGAATTAATGTTTTCATTCTTCATATCCTGAAAATATGGCTTTATCAGCTGTAGAGGAAATTGTTGTTTTTCTAAATCTGAGACAGACTAAAAGCAGAGAATGGTTTTTTTAATCAGGATATAGTCTTCAAGATGTGTTGATATAATCACTTACAAATGGCCACTTCTTAAAAACATAATCAGTGAGGCTACAGCCTTTCCTCCTCTCACACCTACACTTAACACTATAAATTGAAAACCTCTGGGTTTTTTTTTTCC
>VYZQ01012530.1:8457-19211 GCA_013400655.1 Mystacornis crossleyi | reverse complement strand
AAGGAATTAGAAAAATAATGTATTAAAAATTCATCACAAAACACCTATAGTTTGTTTGATTCTACACTAGTTAGAATGAAAAACGTGCTGTGAATGGAATGAGGTAGAACTCAAGGGAACCCTTTCTCCTGCCTGGTAGGAATTTTTCAGTCTCATTGACCCAACTCCAAGGCTCTATATGTAATTTCTTCCTCAATCTGAATGCAAAAACGACTAAAGTAAGCACTGAAAATAAATAACTTTGCAGAAAGATGTGATTTTAAAAATATATATGTAAGAATCTATTATTGTAAATTTTTTTTGAAGTGTAATTTTCTTCCTCCAGAAAAAAGCCCCAATTTTTTCTTTGTCACCTTGCGAATCCTTTGGGTTTGTGTAGCTGTTCGTTGTGGCTGTAACAGGAAGCCAGCTATTCTTACTTTATCAGTTCTGACCTTATTTGACTGCTTGAGGATAAGACAGCATAGGGATGGCTGAAAAGTAGTATTTGCTCTAAGCCTGCAAATGTGAAAGATGATGATCTAATTTCTATTGACTCTACTTAGGATGGTCAAAATCATTATTCAAGGAACAGCAAACATGGCCCTTTATACCCTGAAGCCAACAGACCAGCTTGAAATGGGAAGCTCCAAAGGGAAGTTATGCAATGGGTACTCTAACCTGTTCAGTTTCTTAGCCACAGAAACTACAGAATCCACCTCAGAATTAAAAAGAATGTACAAACAAAAGTAAGGCTGTCAAAAACTGTATGTTATTCTGTGTCACGGGCTATGTTTTTTCCTGACAATTTCATGTGATTACTAGTGGCACAAGAATTTAAGCTTTAATGAGATATTCTTTGTCTTATATAAGTTTGTGCAAGCTTCCAGTTTCAGTGGAAGGTTTATTCAGAGTCTGTCAGACCCATAAGCAGCTGTTCTGTCTTTCCCAATGAATACTTGCTTTGTTCCTCCCTAAACAAGGGTGAATCATAGCCAAAAGTTGCTGTCAACTAGGTTCTTTTATTTTTCTTTTTTTTCTCCCTTTTTTTTTAGAAGTAAATTTACAGAAGAAGCAAGTTATTAATTAAATATAGTAAGTGTCATATATACTGGGTATTACTAGGCATGGGTATTATGGCTGGGTATTATGGCTGATCAATATCTATTCCTCAGTGAATATGACAGTAAATAGATTGGCATAACAAGCATCTGCAAGATAAGTATTGATCCATTACCATTTTCTGAGAAATAGTTATAACTGTGTTTGCCTGTAGAAAGAATTATCAATATTTAATCCAGAAGCTCTGTAGGTGTTTGTGAACTGAAATCAATAAGTCTTTATTTCTGCATGACATGCAGATTAGCAGTGTTGACATTTTCCTGTTGTTTTTGATTTAAAGAATAGTCAGTGCTGTTAAATCCACTGGAGATCACTACCTATATATCTTCACAGGGATCTCTATATACCTTAAAAATTAATTATTCAATGGCCTTACTGCAGTGCCTGGCTGAAAAAACTCAACTAAATTGTCACTTTACATACGTGTAGAAAAAGTATTCCAATGGATTTGTGTAATCTGCATTAATGAAATACAAGAAGAGAAGCAGTGCTGTGAAGGATATTGATTGAGATAGTTTGATTGTTGTCAGAATCAGGAATAGAGCTCTGATCTCAGTTCTTGGCAAGGTGACTTAGTTTACATGCTATAAAAGATTTATTGGATGCTTGAGATTTCTGTTCATTATTTTCTATCCAGCATGTCCCTGTTAAAGAACAGATAAAATATTTGTGTTTGGTGGCTGCCATGACAATTTTGCAAGTCAGTAATGTCTTTTCTATTCCTTGAACTTTGTCCTGACATGGGATACAAAGAATACTGCTGCAAATTTTCTTGATACAGGAGTAAATAATAATCTGTCTCAGGAAAGAGCTACGCATTAAAAATGTCAGAAAGCTGTTTCTTTCCATACAAAGGGGTTTTTTTCTGGAGGGAGGGGAGCAGTTTTGGAATTATTTATAATGAATGATTTACTGAGGCATGAACTTTTGAGGGGACTGGTATTTCAAAGTAAGAGGCTATGCTTTATATGTTCACCTGTCAAATGACCCTGGGAAATGTAACTTATTACCAATCTCGTTACAGACTGATAACATAACATGTAATTTGTGATAACTATATGGGCAAAAGGAATAAAAGCAGATGTCTTAAAAATTTATTTAATTAGCTCATGTTCCTCTTTTCTTCAGAAATACATATTGCATTTCTTTTATTACAATTTTGTGCAATTTTTAAAATGTAATTGACCTAAGGGCTTAATAAATAGCTAAATTCTTGCAAATAAATGAAATCAAATACAGGCATAGAACTGTAGTGAAGTCGGTTTGTGTGGCCACAAGAGATTATCTGTGTAGCACAGATGATCATGGTGACAGAAAAGAAGTCTGTAAAAAGCTAGAAAAGTTCATTTACTCTAGACAGGTATTGGTTTAATTTGTTCTTTCAAAAACTTTAGTCGTCCAGTTAGAAATCCTATCCTTTTTGATATCTATGACAGTACTTTTCTACCTTAAACTTTATAATTTCTTTTTCATGAAGTTTAAGTTCAGTCTCTCTTATTACACCACAAGCCTTTTTTTTGTTGTTGTTGCCACCATAGACAAGAGTGTATATGATTTTTTTTCTTTTGCATTTGAAGAAGCCTCTTACATTCTTAAAGACTGTCATCATTTTCTCTGAAGCCTTGTCCTTCTCCACCCGTCTGCACCCCTGGCTCGTGTAATCTTTTTAACGTTAGACTAAACAAATCCAATAATTTCAGTCTTACTTAATTGCTTGTGTTTTGCAGATGCCTCATCATTCCTTTTTCTCCACTCTGGATTGTCTCCAATTTGATACACATGATTTTTTTGAAGTGCAGTACATAAAACAAGGCATTAGACTTCAACTCTAGTTTTAGTAGTGCTAAGTAGGATGAAAAAATTCTGGTGTCTGATAATGTTTTTGCCATTTAAGTGTTTGTCTAATATTTAACTTAAAAAAAAAATTGTATTTTCTAAAAGCATCTCACTGCTCATTCACCTACAATTCGTACTCTGTTGTAGTTCCTGGGATCTGTCTTGAAGACCCATTACCTTGTCAGTCCTTTGCCATCTGGTATTTCCTGTTTGTGAAAATTGTTATTTTTCCCAAAGTACCGAGCGGTAAAATAAACTAACTGAACTGCATCCTCCTTTTTTTTAAGACCATGTTTTCAGTCTACCAAGGTCATTGTGAATTCTGACTTTGTCCTCCATCAGACTTGTAGAGATCCCATCTTAGCATCATCTTAGAAAGCAGCACACTTTCAGAGACCTGTTGTGATGCTAATGCCTGGTGGAGTGGTGTCTGCTTGGTCTGGAGCAAGAGACAGGATTGCAGCATCTGGACTTTGTTGATTCATTGATAGGCACGGGCAGAATGCTATGCTGAATAAATCTGCTGGTTAGTTACTGAGGGTGTGTTTTTCTTAAGAATACTGCTTGGAATCTGTGTAGTTTTAACTTTCAGTTATTTCAAGATTAAGTATCGTGGTTTTATAATCTTCAGATGGAAATTTCACAAAAAACATCTTACACCTTGGTTTAGGGCAGAGGCTGTCTGGCAAAAGAGGTCCACATCTCCAGTGAGTTGTAATAATATACCAACAGCTTAGTCATGCCACAAAATCTCAGCATTCTGATCTTCCTCTCCACCAAAAAATTCTATAAAATTTGAGATTCTTTTGATTTTTCTAATTTATTGGCTTATGGAGCTAACTAACATGGGAAGGGTTTCAGACAGCATATTTGATTCCAGTACTATTCTTTCAGTTTGAGATTGATGGGTTGGTTAAGAATTAGTCACTGAAGGAAATTGTGAATCATTCTGAATAATGAATAAATTTGGTTGCATACAGTTTGTGAAAAAGAACAAAGGGAGAAATAAACTTTTAAAATGTTAATTCACTCGACTCCAAGAGGACATTAAGCCATCTTTTAGACCTTTATAGACCAGGGAACAGAAACAAATGTTAAGGCTTAACACAGAGTCCAGAAGTCAAAGATAGATTTAGGATTAGACTTAGCTTTTTATTTTTTGGTTTGATGATGGTTCTACTTTTGTTTCCACATTAGTTCGTGTATTTAGAGTTCTTGAGGGTAGGGGTATGGACGGAGGGCCTTAGAGTGCCATGCAAATCTCAAATTGCAATACAATCCGGCTTACCAGTGAAGGGAAAAGGAAAACAATGGCAAGAACAGCGGTGATGACAGGTCGGGGCTTAGGATGCAGTACTTGAACTTGCTTTGCAATTTGCCTTGACTGTGAGGTTAGACACAATTACAATCCTTTTACACTGACAGCTAATTCCAGAACACAATACAGCATAGATCTGGCATAACAGAATGAATATTAAATGCAGAACATAAAGCACTAAACACCTTGTTAGCAAATCAGAATGGTAGGCTGAGGACATGATGAGTTAGGGTGTTTATTTTTGACCACTGACTAAAAAATTAAATGGTGATTCTTTATATAGGTCTACCAGCAGGAAATGCCAAAAAATGTGTGAGAAGAAAGATTATCCACAACCCAAACAGTGGGTGCAAACACAGAAAATCAAATAAAAAGAGTAAACTTTGGAAGTATGAAAGACAAACTTGAGGAAAGAAGTGGGAAAGCTGAACACTAGTAGTCCTTATATTCAGCTGAAGGTCTGATTCCATCAGTTCTCTCAAAAGCACAGATCAGCCATAAGCAAGCCTGTAGTAAAAGAGGCTGAAGGAGGTCCACAATGAAGCTTTCAAGCTAAAATAAAAATAAAACCTGTAAGGTTATGAGCAATAGTAGAAAACAGACCCCAAAACATTTCACCAGACCATGAGATTTTTCACGTAAGAGGACCAGAGCAATAAGCTCTGTGATTATGTGTTACTGGGACTTGCTAATACTCTAGCGTAGGGTGCTTGCAGCAGCAATTTTTTGGTTCCCCTTGTTTTAGAATAGCAATATTAGGAAATTCTGTAAGTATTGGTTTAGTTGTGTGTGCTCACTTGCTTTTGCCTTCTTCCCGTTGGTTCAGTCAGGAAATATACTAGGAGGAAAGATGCTCCAGCTTTAGAAGAAAGGAGGTTTTTGATGCTACAGAAGTGGTTTGATGTTTCTGATGAACTGATCAGAACCCTCTGTATCTTCTGTGTGCACTTCTACACCTATTTGTGACTTTGTAGTCCACAAGGTAAAAGCGTATTCTGTTGCTCAGTTGTATTTTAACTTGAAATATTGTGGATATTTTGTGACTAGGCTAGTTGCCATGGAAAAACTTCATTTGACAGTATTTGCTTTTTGTTATTAGGAAGAATGTCTTTCAGATTACTTGTTCAGTTACAGCATGCACCACTATGACTCACCAAAAATCCTGGTTTGCTTGACTGGAGTGCTCGAGAGTTTGAGCAAAAAAGATTCCCAGCTTCTTCCTGGAGGCTGAGCCTTTGGTTTTGCCTGTCTTTTGTTTAAATATAGAAAGCTCACAGGCCGTAGATGATGCAAAGATCTTCCTCCCACAGTCCTGGTGAGATTTACTGCTGTATGAATGTCAGCTACACAGCACATACTTGGCCAAAATGAGACCTCCCACAAGTGCTTCCTGTATGAGCAGGGTTTATGAGGTTGAAACGAAATGTTTTCCTTGGAAAACAGAAACTGTAAAAATCAACATTAAAAATAAGTAAACTCCAATTTAGACTAATGCAGATATTTTTTTCCACACTGAGCAGACACTTCTGTTATGGTGGACTGTGAAAGCTGGAGTACACCAGGCTGATTTGAATCACCGATCTGAACAACAGTTTCACAAGGTGGTGTTGTCCAAATCTGAGATATCAGTTTCAAGTTCAAATGCATCTATTCCGAATTATTTACAAGTTTTTATTGTTAAACCCGGTTTTCTGTAATTGGGAAAGATTGAAACCCAGCAGATTCTGGGAGGAATCACTTGGACATGAAGTTTGGTTCTGCCATGGTTAGCCCAAGAAATAACCATGGACTGTAAAAAATCTTGAAGGAAAAATCCTCTATTCTGCTACTCTGGCTTACTTGCTGAAGTTCTCACTGAATCAGCTTTTCTCTGCAGTTTCTGGTCAGATTTTTTTGTGCAAGGATGTGCTTCCAAGATATTCACATGAAAGCCAATGGCTTTCTGAACCTGGTTTTCAAACACATTACATCGCATCTTCTTGAAAAAGGAGTTGCTACACAAGTGCAGCACCACTGTGTCCTCTCCTTACACCTGTCGAAAACATCTTTTCAGTGCTGTTTCATTTGGTTTGTTCAGGTTTTTTTGTATCTACCTATACATTCTTGTCTCTGCTTGTTTGAACTACTTACAGTGAAAATAGGCATATTCTTTGGGAACTCATTAGACAATTCAAAAACTTCAGTTTTTACCTCACAGAGTCCCATCCGACATAGCACACAATAGATACTACCACACCAATGAAGGACTCCAAGCCTCTCCTACAGTAGTCTGAGGTATTTTTCATGCATTTGAAAATGACTAGAAGACAATCCACAATTTTTTAATCAAAATTGTCATACCTGGTTTCCCCTTATCCTGGAGTTTTGCTGTCACAAGGCTAAGAAATAAATCAGTGATATAGCTCAGATGGGTTTGAGCAATGACAAGGACATAATTAGAGCACTTCACTGCAACACTAAATGTGATGAGAGTATCATCTGGATGTGGATGCAGTTATATGCAGGATCTGGTATGAAAGCTCAGTCCAAGTCCTGTGCTTGTGCTCTCCATTCTGTACCTCCAAGTGTCTTGACCCAATTTCAGATTAGATTTAATATCTGGGCTTTTTGTATTATCACAGATGAAATACTAAGCAAAAGCTTTGTTGTCAGCTGCTGATAGTTATCCCTCCCCAAGCCACCAGGAGCTGCTGGAACTTTTGCTAAGCTTGTCTCTGGTGCAATTTGCTTTTCACCCAGCTATACATCTTGCAGCATGCCTGCAACTTCTTATCTAAAAACAAGGTGTTGTCAGTAAGAGAGGGGGACCAGGATGATTAAATCTTGTGAAGATTTTATTCCATCTGCATCTGCAGCTTGCAGTTGATAGAACTGAGGATTCATTTTTGATTTGATAAAGGTAGTAAGTTAGAAAATGATAGCACTTTTTTCCTATCACTGACAAAATTGTGATTGTTTTGTCTTGAACTTGTTTCTATGGCTTTTAGAAGAGTAACGTAGTATATTTTCCCCAAAAGGAATGAGTTCAACAAACATAATCAATAAGAATCAAATAGAAAAGAAAGTCTAATAAAAAGAGGCTGCTTTTTCAGCCTTCCTGTGACTAAAGGCTGTACCTTAACCCCACTGATCAAAATTTTTCAGCACGGAGGCTATGTCTGCCATATGTTGTGATGCTCGACTCCTGAATTGGGCTATTATTTTTACCTTTTACTGGTTGGATATACTCTTTATTCTCATCAGATGTGATGAGAAATGTGTCCACATTTTATTGCATGCATTTATATAATCATTGGAGATAGCACAACTATTAAAAAGTTGACAGAAGAGATTTAAAAGGTTATATTTAGTTCCTGAGAAACGTTCTTCAGACTTTCTCTGAAGTCACTGATCCCGGAATCACCTCAACATTTCACACTGCTGTTAATCATATACTCCACAGTGGTGTACAATTCTATCTGTGCCCGCTTAATAATAGGGAGTTAAGAAGATACCATTTTGGCTGTCTTCTTTCCTCTCTGTATTACTACCTGTTTGTTTGGGGGTTTTTTTTTGAAATACACAAGCTTACGTAATCTTCCTTCCCCATGCTTTTTGTCAGTGTTTTCATTTTATATGAAAATATGAAATGCAGCTGTGAGTACCACTTTGACATCAGGCTATTTCTTTTTTTAGTGTCTAGTTGTTGTTTCCTACTGTCTCCTTTTTCTTAACAGCTGCCTCCTAAAATAACAATAATCCTTTATTCAGCTACTTCTGCATGGTCTGCATGATAGCTGTTTTTCAATTTTTGTAATAATAATATGCCTGACTGGTGCCTTCCTAATCTTCAAAGCATTATTTTTCAAGAAAATATTTTCTATTATGTGTAAAATGTGTGAAGATTTCCTTCTGAAGACGTTTCATTTGTAAATGCATTTTCTGTTTAGTGTGTTTTTCTCCAGGAGCTGTCTCTGTTCCATTTCCTACCATCAACAGCATAGACTGAAGAGGTATTTGTGTCTTGTGTTATCCCTGAGGAGGTAACTATTGTAAAAGTGGTCGTGGTGGTTGTTGTTGTGTTTGCTTTCTTCTCAGTTGAAGCATTTTAAAGTATCTGAAGCATTATAGGTCACAGAAGAAAAAGATGGTGCAATCTCATTTGATTGGTAATTCTGTATTTACCACCAATGCCTTTTAATCCATTTATCTTTAAAAGATGATGTCACCAACATGTTGAAGAAAGAATGTCAAACATCTGATTAGACAGCAGAGTTAAAGGTGCCTTTGATATCTAAATTTAATTTATTTCTGGAAGTGAAATAAATATAATATGCCATAATTTTGGAGAAACAATAGAATTTAAGTTTTCTGCTAGGAACAGACCTTCAGTTTTGAATATTTTTTAGTCAGTAAAACCTAAGAGGTGGATGTAGGTGCCTAATAGCAGTATTTGGGATCTGGATTTTTTGATTTCTTTTTTTTTGGATAATTTTTAACTTTTCCTTCTACCAATTCCCATTTCCCATAAATCTCTTAATGCCTCTTTCTGTGGGGCCAGAAAGAATCCTTAACACCTGTCATATACTTTTCCTTGAGGTATTTCTGGCCCTTGATTGGCAATGGCTTTTAAAATTGTTTGACAGCTATGCTGCGAACTCACTGGCCAATGCTAAATCTCTCTACACTAACCCTGAAGGAGAAGTGTATCATGACTGCTGGAGAATATGTGCTTAACTTGATAGTTACCTAAGACAGACTAGAGCGTTCACTCTAAATACTGGGCCATTTTAAAGATGCAGTATGGAGCAGAGAACATGAATGGTCCCTCTTTCTCTTTTCTCCTCTTTGTTACATGAGGCTTATGTATTAACTGCTCCAAAGGATGCCTTGGTCACAGGTTTTCATTTTGAGATCATACATTTCTTATGTCCAGCCCCAAATATTAAGACTCTGCTGTTGGATTTTCTTGCTAAATTTCATCTAAATAGAATTCATATTCTTACTTTCTAGTAATACCTTTCACCCCTCCCGATTTATTTTCATCGATGTTGTATTTATACTGACTTTTACAAAGTTCAGATCTGTACAGTTATTTCAGTTATCAGGAGTATCTCTTATTTCACCACTTCAACTATGAGTATATGGTATAATCTAAAGCCTTGGAATTTATCCTAAATGTCATGTTGCATCCTTGGGCTCATTCACAAAAATTAATTAAAAACAAATTTGATTGTGATCATGATTCCTGTCCTTGAATCATAGTATAAGCCTCAAAAGATCATCTGATCCAAATTTTCATGGGTAAGGGAGCCTAGATGAGGTCACATAGCACCCTGTCCAATTGCATCTTGAAAGCCTGATGTGATGGGAGCTCCATGACATCCCTGGGGATATTGTTCCCTGGAGTGAAGGATTGTTCTCAGTGCAAAAAATTATTTCTTAGGTTGAAGTGAAACCTGTACCCATTACACCATTTAGTCTCTCTCTTTTTGTAAAGAGAAAGCTTATGCTGTCTTTTAAACGTCCTTTAAATACTGAAAGACCCTGATGAGGTTCCCACTGCATTTCCACTTCTCCAGGTAGGTGAGACCTGAATCCTCCAATCTTTCTTTACAGGCCAGGTTCTCCAGCCCTTTGGTCATCTTCGTGGCCCTCCTTTTGACTACCTCCAGTCTGTCCACATCTTTCTTGAACTGTGGGGGGCAGAACCCAACGCAGCACTCCAGATGCAGCATGACAAATGCTGAGATTAGGATAATCATGTCTGTGTCTCTGCTAATAATGCCCCTGCAGATGCAGCCCAGGACCCTATTTGTCTTTGTTACTGCTGCTCTGCTGACTCATGTTCAGCTTGTTGTCCACCAAGATCCCCAGCACGGCCGCTGTGTCTCCCCAGCCACACGGATCCTAGTTGGTACCGGGTTCTTTGGTTGTCCTGACCCAGGTGTAGGGCTTTGCTCTTCCTTTTGTTAGATTTCATGCAGTTCTGTTCTTGCTAGCCCACTGTATTACTTTCAGCCCGAGCAGATCTCTCTGTAAGATGCCTCTCCCTTCTGATAGGTCCACCCTGACACACAGTTTAGCATCATCATCACACCTGGTGAGGGTGCTTTCAATCCCATCATCCAAATCATGAATGAAGATGATGAAGATGTTGAACAGTGTGGTACCCACTATTGATCCATGGGGGACTGCACGACAGGCTGCCAGCAAGAGAAAAAATCCTGTCTTATTTCTCAACCTATACTTCTAGAAGTCCATACCTAGAAGAGTTTGTGTTGTGTTGTTTTGGTGGTTCCCTCCCCCCCTCCCCAGCATATTTAAAATACAGTCAGTAAGTAAAATAGAATGTAACTTTTGCTGGTAGAAGGCAAGAGAGGGGAGGACAGATCTCCTCCTGTGATGTCTCAGCAGTTTTGAAAGCAGGAATAGTTGCAAGGATTAAAACTCAGTGCTATTTTCTTCTAGTTATTGGCTGGACAGAAGTACTGATATAAGATTGTTGGGGGTTGAGAAG
>VYZQ01012526.1:0-10381 GCA_013400655.1 Mystacornis crossleyi | reverse complement strand
CCTGTGGGTTTTTTTAACACTTTTACATTGCGGTGCAGAGCGAGGTTTGGAGTCACAAGCTAACGCTCACCTGAACAGGTAAATTAAGCTGACAACCCAACACAGAGCGATCACGCGCGGTCAGGGTGGGGGACTTTACCCGGAGCAAAGTGATTTCAGCCCTGCTCTGGCTCCGCGCTCCAGAGGCCGCCCGGCATTTCCTACAGCGACTACACCTACCCTGAAGGGCGCGGCAGCGCTTAAACCGAGAAACCCCCTCCCCGTGCACAGGCTCCCCTCAGCCCGAGCGCCGGGCCCGCAGCACCCCAACCGCACACACCGCGGTCAGCCCGGGGCCCCGGGACACCCTACCGGGCCAGGGCTTAGCACGGGGCCCCGGAGTCCCCACGGGTCTCACCGTGCTTCATCTGGATGATGCTGGAGGCCGCCACGGTGTCCGCGGCCACCAGGACATAGTCGGGGCCCTGGATGCCGATCAGGTACTCCATGGCCGTGACACAGCGCGGCCCGGCCCGCCCCGCCGCGCCTGCGCGTCCGCGCGCGCAGGTGACGTCACCGCTCGCGAGAGCCGCCGCCCGCGCGGGGTTGCGGAGCCCTGAGGGGAGTGGGAGGGGGGAGGGACGGGAATCTCAAGGGGTCGAGTTCCGTCCTTTTGGAATCCCGGAATGGGTAAAGGTGGAAAAGGACGGGGGGGGCGTGGGAAGAATCTGAAGGGGTCGAATTCCATTCCTTTGGAATCACGGGATGGTTAAAGCTGGAAAAGGCCCCAGAGACGCAGGGTGACTGAATGAGGCACTGAGGTTGGAAAAGACCTCCGAGGTTCCCCTCAGCCCAGCGCCGTCCCCATGCCCTCCACTAAACCATGTCCGCAAGTCCTGCGTCCACATGAGATTTTCACGGAATCATCGCGGTTGAGTTTAGGATTATTCAGTCCATTAACCAGCTTTGCCGCTGGAACATCACTCAGCGCCTCTTGGACACCTCCAGGGACAGTGACTCCACCACCCCCCTGGGCAGCCCCTTCCAATAGCTGATCATGTGAACANGAAATCCTGGAATGGTTGGGGCTGGAAGAGATCTTAGACATCACCCAGTCCACTCCCCTGCCACGGGCAGAGACACTTTCTGCTAGACCAGGTGGCTCCAAGCCCCTTCCAGGCTGGTTTTGGACCCTTCCACCCAGAGGCTTCCAGGTGTGCCTGTAATGTGGATAGTTAACAAGAGAAAAAAAACAAACAAACACCCTCTAATAGCCTGGACGTTGTTTCACTGAGGTGACTCCAACTAGCTCTTGTTTTATGCCCCTGCCTGAGCCCCATCAAAATTCAATGATTCTATGATTAACATGTTCTCTGAGTGCAGCTCCACAAACCCAGCCCCATGCTGAGGAAAGGAGCCACCAAAGCATCCAAAATCTCTGAGTTTGAGGCAGCCCCAGGAGAGAAAATTCAGGATGCTCCAGCATATGGTAAATACCCAGTCATTGGGAGAACCGGACATAACCTTTGTGTGGTTTAAAAAATTCAAAACATGCCAAAAAGCAACAGCAGATTGTCTCCAGGAAACAGTATAAATGTGTGCAAGCAGCAAGTTCACCATTTTGACTGTTTTCCAATGCCCTGTAGCTACACTTGTTCAATTGAGTGCTGCATGTGTAAATCAAACGAGGGTGTTTTCTTCTACTGAAGGATTTCTGTGTGGATACCACCTGAAGTTTTGCATTTTTCCCCTGTAGATCTGCACACATATTCCACATGTACAACCAGCCCTTCTCACTCAGTGTTATTTTTTGAGACCTTTTTAAGAGAAGGTTAATGAAAAATCCACAACTACCATCCTGCTTGATTTTTTGGGGGGCCCTGGGGTACAATTAAGTGTGAAAGTTGTTACGGAATTTTCGTGACAGATTGGATTTCCCCGTTTAGGTACACATGTGCAGCCAGTTCGCACCTACCTCTTCCTGGGGTAAAGGTGCTCCTCATGCAAGTCCATGACACTAGCAGGACAGCTCTGCCAGCAGAAAACAGGGAATATTTTCCACTGTTAAAGGGAAATTGTCCAGTCTGCAGCATGTCTTAAAACTGAATGTGCCTTTGCCTGTTTTATTTTCAAGACAAACACTGCAATTTTGTGTATTTATGTGTTATTTGCTCCATGACCTCCATGGGAATATTCCAAAAGCAAAAGCTGTGAGTAGCCTGGATACTGGCATTCCTCTCTCTCCCACCTGTGAGAGCAGGAAAACACCTTTTACAGGGAACACAGTGCCCTAAATGTGGCAGAGGAGGAGGAAGACTCTGCATGTTCTGCCTCTCTCCCAGTCTGGTGATCCCAATGTCCTGTTCCCCTTCCAGAAGGGCTGGGCCCTCCTGGGTGCACTGCTGCTGCCTTGGGCTGGGAAACACTGTCCTGAGGGATCTGGGCTCAGCTTTCTTCTCAGTCCCCATCTCATACGACCAGAGTGGGGCTGTGGTGTGACCCAGGATGGTGGGGTGGGAGGGATTTGTCATTCCAGGGATCTGAGCAGTGCTTGCACCAGCCTTTGTCCTTTGTTGTCTCTCAATATGGTGTTAGTAAAGAGGATGTTACAGTTACTGGAATGCCTGGACAGAGTTTCCTGCAGGAGATCCTGCTTTCCAGAGAAGAAAAGAATCCTCATGTTCTTGCTGTTTCAGGTGCAGGAAATGAAGGTGCAGAGAGAAGTGATTTAGGAGATCACAGGGCAGGGTAACGGGTTTGATGGGAACAGAAATGTCGTGATTCACGGAGCTTCTCTCCAGTTGCTGGAGTGTGCGGTTCGGATCACCAACCCCAAAATGAACCCTGCAAGGCTTACACAGGGCTTTGCTCCTAATCTCCCTGTCTGGGCTCCACAGAGCTCCTGGAACTGACTTTCTATGGGCCTAAATATGGTCTCTTTTAACAGATTCCCCTCAGGGATGGGCAGGGACAAGCCTTACCTTGTTCCTCCCGTGTCCAGGCTGCGGCAACCCTGGTGCCAAGTCTGTCTCTGTCCTTCCCACCACAATGCCTTGGAGTCCCTGGAGAGCAGCTCTTGCTGACATTTCAGTGAGCAAAGCTACAGAATCTCTCTCACGTTTGTTTTGACAGTGTTAGGCACTACCTGGATGGAGGTGTCTGTCAGTGGGATTTAAATCCTGAGCCTGGCTCTCCCGGCATGCAGAGCAGGCTGTCAGCATCTCCCTTCAGTGCTTGCTTTCACGGGCACAGCAGCATTGCAGAGGGATTGTTCTGACCTTGGGATGACCCCCTCCAGACATTTCCCAGGCTAACAGCAGTGTGGAGGGACTGTCCTCCTTGCCCACTACCAGCAAAACTCCTTCCAAGGGTCCTCATTCTTGGCAGACTTGTCGGGCAATGTCAGTGCCTGGTACTGTGAATCCTACAGGCATCCCTCTGCCTCCCAGAGCTGCTCTGCTCCTCACTCCTAGGCCCAGTGCAGAATGTTTCCCCTCCACCTGTGATGGCAAGAACGGGGCATCCATCGGAGTGTGCAGGTGAAAATGGATTGTAACCTGCCCTGCCACCAGCTGATTAATGTTTGTGTCTCTGGCAGGATTGATCTTGCAGGTGAGAACGTTCCAGAGTCCAGCTGGGGCCCTGCTCCTCAGCCGGATGCTCCTTCCCTGTGCTTCTGCCATGGTCACCATTGTCTGCTTGGGGTGGAGAAGAGGATTATCCACTGTGAGCAACTGGGATGGCCCAGGACAGGGTGTTATTTCTCAGTTTTCCTATTTCTCCCTCCCTAGCAGTGCAGGGCATCTTCCTACTGTGGTAACTTTGGGTTCCCTCTGCCAGTCTGATTTGTCACTGAGACCTCAGTGAGGTGGGTGCAGCAGGCACCGCAGGCTCTGTTATACAAACCCAGGCTGGTGACCCCAAAACGATGTCTAGCTTTGAGTGGTGTGTGACTCATAACTGCACATAACAGCAGGATGATCAATTTCATGATTGTTGCTAATTATAAAATCAAACCATAAAGGTAAAAGCTGCTTCAAATCAATTAATAGGTTTTTTTCTCTTGTTTGGAGGCACAAATCAAGAAATCTAAGTATTTAGCCAGAGATTTCTGCAGTGTTGTGGGGGATTTATTGACAGCCACATCTAGTCAAAGCTCCCCCCAGCTCCTCCAGCTCCGTCCTGTTTGAATTCCTGCTGGTCACTGAATTATTTCTTTTCTTACTATTTCCTGTGCTTTAAAAGCAAGGAAAGCGCAATCAAATTATCGTCATGCTCATTTGCTTAATCACCCATTTAGTTACTTATTCAGTTCATTAACAAGATGCTGGCTAGTGTCAGTGTGGAGGAAATTCGGAGAGGCAGGCAGTTAGGAGACAGGATATAGGAGAAATAGGCCATTGCTCCAGCCCAGTGAATGGCAATTTCTATCCCTCTTTTCTTCTACGTCACTTCAGTGCACAGTTTGTTCTGGATTTAAAAAAGCAGCCGGCAAACATGAAGAAAGCATTCTGCTGCAGATCACTGTTTTTGTTAGATTCCATTTAGGTTCAATCCAAAGCTCTGCAGAAGACCAAACCACCTATTTTAGGACTCCTTTTTTTTCGGTTGAGGAAAATGTGCTGCTCCACAGGTCATAAGATGCCTGTAATTATGACCCCGAATGGATAGAAATGTTGCTTCTTGAGACAAATTCTATCTGACAGTTTTTACAGTGCGTTCGTTCAGAGCAAAATGCCCTGTCCCCTGTCACCCGGATTGAAATTATTAAGGAAGACAGACATTTCACTGACAACTCTAGCCTCGGGGGGGAAAATATTCCTTCTGTTCCCCTCTGAAGGTCAGAGCTCACATAATGCAAAACACTTAGAACACGCGCATACACATGCTCACGCACATGCGGATGAAACTTTCTCTTCAGCAGAGCTCTGGATGGATTTGATGAAAAACAGGAACCCACTGCACAGGCAACTCAGGGAGTTTGGGCCAAAAGAGATGGGCCTTGCATCTCTTCGGTTTTAATTCTCATTGTCTTGTAAATAATCTCCATCTCCTCTCCATGTAAATCACATCAGGAGATGGTCATGTGTACTCACATGTTCGTGCTTCCCCTCACATGATACGTGCCCAGACATGGCACATCAGTCACTGCTAACTCCTCCAACAATGTGGGATTTGTGGGATAGTCACACTTCCCTGGTATCTGTTTAGTCTTTCAAAACATTTCGTGCCTTCTTTTCTGTCCTGTTAAAAGCCCATTTGCAATCTGTATGTCCCATTTCTCACTTAAGCTGCATTGCCAGCTGTCATTTGGCCCAGTCTGTCACCCAGCAGTGTCCCCGTGCTGGGGATGTGCAGGTTCTCTCCCTCACCGACTCACCGACTCTGGCTGCTCCAGAGCTTTTTTGTGCTGGAGGAAGGGCAAAGCCTGGCCCTTCAGTGCCTCCCAAGCCCTGGCTGGACGTGTGAACACAGCGGTGCAGCCGCAGATGAGCTGTCAGTCACCGTGTCGTGCCTGTGGATCACCAACCTCACTTAATCTAGGGCTGAAAATTGAACCTGAGCTAAGGTGACCGGAGGTGAGAAACCAGCCCACAGCTCATTAACCTCTTCCCATCGCACAAAGGCTCTGTCTTCCCCAGTCTTCCAGCGATTTGGATGGCATCAGGCTCGTGTCGGGTCCCTGCTGACCACACACACGTCCTGGTGTCATTTGCACCGAGTTTCCCTGGCAGGACCCAGCTCCCAAGCACTGACCCCGCTTTTCCAGCCTGTCCTAGAAACACTTTCCAGGGTGTTAATGGGCAGCTGGTTTGCAACTGCCCTCCCAGCACGCCAGGATTGAGCCCTTCACAGATGCCGGTCTGCGCATCTTCCAGAAACCCCTGGATTAATGTCACCACCTGCCTGTGGACCTGGAGGTCCTGTGGACCTGCCCAGACCAGCTCATTCCCATGGCAAGGATGTTCTCAAGTGCACACTGGTACCAGTGGCAGAGTAGGAAACAGAGCTGGGAAGCCTTTGTGCTGCATTTACTCACAGAAAAAGGGTGGAAATCCCAAATCCTGCTCTGTACTGCCTATTCCATGCATCCCGTCCCACTGTGCTCCTGCCAGGTGGGAACACAGCCCTGTTCTGCCCCAGCTCCTGCCTCTGTCCTGGCTGCCCTTCCCAGCGGGACACCAGCTCCTGTGCAGCATCTTCCCTCAGATCTGCAAGAATCTCCAAACTTTTCTTTCTTCTTTCTCTCACTCCCTCTTTTTCTAAGTTTAATTCCGAACAGCCGGCTGCGTTCAGCCTGACTGGTTTGTTATGGCTTATAATTTGTGTTAGGATTAATTAACTAATTACCGACAAATGTCCGTTGGCAAGATTCTGCTTCTGCTTGTCAACTTGAAGTATTTAATTATTTTAATCATTTACTTTCATCTTCAGAATTTATGCTCTTCCAAGAGCGTTTCTAGGCATCTTTTAATTATTATTCTGATTTTTTTCGGAGGGGTGGCGAGCTGGGGGAAGACAGCTGGGGGATGGGATCAGTCCTCATTAACTATTTCAGTGAGGAAATTTCCTTAGAAAGCCACCCGAGGTTTTTAGACACTGGTGCACGGAAGGGACAGTCTGGAGTGCGGGTGTGTGGGAATGCGCAGAGAGGGATGGGCTGGGCTGTCACTTCCCAGTAAGAGTCCTCCCTTTCCCCAAAGGATTTCAGGGATGCAGACTGGGGATGCCATGGTTCCTGTTCCTTGGTCTAGGGGTCAAGCAGGTGTTGATTTACACAGATGCTTCATCCACCAGTAATAACCCCTAAACCCAAGGGAGTGCTCAGGACACCCTATAAGGCACACAAGAGTCTCTGCAGGATGAACATCTAAGTGGACTCACAGCCACTGTGCCAGCAAGTAAACCAAACAGGATCATAGGAAAGCAGCCATTTATACAGTTACTGAAAATCCCCCACAAACTGAATCCTGCTTTGAGCATCCCATGGGTTTGAACATGGGAAGCGGGAGCACATCAGGACAGATTTGGGCTGCGGGCACAGATGGGGATCCTGTCCTGGGGCTGTGGGAATGTATGGGAATCCCATCCCACAGCTGTGGGCATGCACGGGAATCCCAGACCCTGGACGTGCTGCCAACCATAGGACAGGAGGGCAGCAGGTAACTGGGACAGTGGGGAATCCAGTCAACGGCATCTTTTTTAACGGGAAATTCCATGTGGGTGCCACAGACAGGATCCCACCTGAGCACACTCTGAATGAGAAGTCAATTTGCTCAGAGAAACAATGGACCACCTGTAAATATATTGTATAAATAACTCAATGTATGCATTTAATTTCTCCCTTCCAAACACACTGGCCTTGCTGTTCCTTCCCAGGTTTGATCTCCAGGTGGGGCAGGGCACCACAATGATGTGAAGGTGATGCATTTTTGATTTGCACCTGCTCTCATAGTATGATCCCAGACTCTGAGTGTCTTCCCTCTTTTTACTTCACACATTGGAGCTACAGCACTTGTGTGGGATTAAAACACAAGAAAAGAAAGTGTAAGAAGCTGATAAAAGACAGTGACACTCCAAGTCTTTCACTGATACTTTCCAGCAGACTTCCAGGCATTTTTTCCCTGCCAAATGCTTTATGCTGCCAAGAAACCAAATTCCGAGAGGCTTATAAAATCCTCTCGGTGGTGGGCACTGCCCAGGCAGGCACAGCCCCACATCCTCCAGTGGGGCACACATACCCCCCTGACTTCAGCAGGAGTCTCTCCAGGAAAGACTAATGAAGGATTCAGCCCCAAGAATATTTCTTTCCTGAGACAAATGAATCCCTTGGACTGAAGCACTGAGGAGAGTGTGCTATTTAAAAGGTTTCTTGAGGGTACGTAATTATATAGAAAATAATTAGGGGCAAAGCAGCAGTATTATTACTACTTATCATATCACTGTAAACTTAATCCAGATTGATCTTTGGGAAGGCATTGGGAATGCAGAGGACGGACCTTTCTTAAACAAGATGTGTCCATAATGTTGCTGGTTTTGAGCTGACATGGGACACAAGAGTTTCTCCTTAGGAGTCACCTATTGAGACAGCAGCTTTGTCCAAGAAGGGAATGGAGGACCCAGAAAGGCTGGAGCGTGGCCCTGGGGTCTGTGAGTCTGGACTTCCATGCTGGTCATTTGGTCCTTTGGACAAACGTGTTCCAGGACCTGGCAGCCTTTAACATGCCAGACCCTTTCCCAAGACACAACAGCTCCTGGGGTGTGATTTGTGAGGTGAGTGGAGGCTCCCAAGGAGCCCAGGGAAGCAGCATTGCCCTTGTGAGCACTCAGGGAGAGATCTAAATGAGACTGTCTTAATTAACTTCAGGATCCTGTTAATTAGAAGCCTCTCTGCATTAAAAATTGCTCCAGAGACCAGACCAAGTCATGGCTACACATGAAAGCAGAGGAAGAGGCAGGTCAGGCATGGATGGATCACGCTCAGGACCTGTTTGGGGCAGAGCCTCCCAAATGTCAGGGTTAGAAATCCATCTGGGCCCCCAAGGCTGCTCAGGAGGCCCAGCTGAAGATCCCAGGACAGGTCATGGCATGGCAGGAGCAGAGCAGGGCTTTTTGGAGAGGCTAAGAGCTGCTGTGGGACTTTGGGAGAGAGAGATGTGACCAAAGCCCCAGGAGAGCTGGGCTGCAGGGTCTGGGAGAGCCTGCAGCCAGGGAAACTGAGGCATGAGGGGAGCACAGGGTCAGGGGAAGGTGCTGTAAAGCTGTGAACAGCTCCTGGGGTGCGCTGTGTGTTCCCCAAGAAATCATCCCTGTGGAGAGCACAGGGGCTTGGAGGGCTCTCCAGCTGAAGGGGAAGAGGTCTGGGGTCACAGAGGAGCAGGAGCCGGGCTGGGGCTGAGGGTATGGATGGATCCTTGTGGGAAGGAGAGCCTTGTCCTATTGAAGGCTGACAGAATGAACTTCAGTTTATGCCCCTGGCACTTTTTTACAGCTCAGCTATTCCATTTAGGGGTTGGGAGCCAGTGGAAGGAAGCTTGGATCGCTTCACTGACCAGCCATAACATCCAGCCAGTACATTAACTGCCCTGCTGCCCTGATCTGATGTGGTTTTACAGACAATAGCTACTGGCTATTTAGGCAATGTATAAATTAGCATATTCTGCACAAACTAGGAGCATATTTAAATTAAAGGAAAGTGCCCTTTAATTGTCAATCATCCAACATCCACATTTTTACATTCCTTTAAAAAGATAATTTCAACCATCTTAATCCTACCTCAAACTGTTCATCTTTGAGAGGGGAAAATGTTGTTTGATTGCTCAAGTGTTGCTGTGCCCCCCTTCTGCTGCCTCCTTCCTTTAATTAAAACAATCCTGATCTGCTCTCCTGGAATTTCTTTCCCAGATTGGCTCAATAACTTGTGACCTTCATTTCTGCCCAGGCTGGAATCTGCTGGCATGCAGGGTCAGAGATGAGGAGATAACAGAGTCACCCCACAGGGAGCCACCAGAACATGGGTGCACAGAAATATTTGGGATGTTGCACCAGCAAACTTTATCTGCTGCTCTTTCAATATTGATGCCTGACACGGCAGTAAAGGAGAAATGGGCATTGGGAATATGTGGGATTTGACAAAATCATGCTCAAAGGGTGAAAAAAATGACCTGAGTGTTATTTTCCAAAATGTAGCAGCCTGAGTCACTCAACTCTCAAGTGTAATTTCCAGTCATTTTAAGACCTACACGATGCTGGTGAAAAACATTTCTGAGAATCTCGGGGTTCCTTGGAGCTCCACAGCTCTTGCAGATGTGAATTGCCACAGCTCAGCAAATTATCAAAGGGCTTTTCTCTTGACAGCAGCTGTCGGCAGTGAAGCACCTTTCCCTGCTTGATGGTCTGATCAGGCACCAGCAAGATCTGGTGGCTCTTAGCAGCACAATTCTGTTTGAATATTTGAGCTCTATTTTTCTGTCTTTCTATCTTTTCTGTCAGAAGACATAAGTTAAAGGAGTAAAATGCAAAATAACGCTGTTCTGAAACCTTCCTGCCTCATCCCAGCTTCTGCTCAGCTCCCATGGCATAGTGCTGAGAGAAGGAAATAAATTGCAAAAAAGGGGAAATATTGCTAAGAAATGCCTGTTTGGCAAAGTTTGCTCTCTCTGCCTGTCAGCCAGATGCCGACACCTCGCTCTTCCCAGCAAACCAGGGCCAATGTGTTTATTTAAGACCCAAATCAGCATCGATCAGGGCCTGTCAGTCACTCTCCCGGAATAAAGCGCTGGGCTGCGCCGGGGTCTGGGGCACGGACAGTAATGGACACACGCTCCAGTGAGCTTGCAGCCATCCCACTATGTGCCCCGAGGCTGGAATTCTTTTACTTTTAATATTATTATTATTACTA
>VYZQ01012525.1:58628-74602 GCA_013400655.1 Mystacornis crossleyi | reverse complement strand
AAAAAAAAAAAAAAATCTCAAGCTTCATTTGGATTCAATCATCCATCAATGTCATTCATAGGTCAACACCTGTCGGGGACATAACAGCACTTCACAAATGAGTAGACTCTGCACTAGCGTGAGTTTAAATCTGATATAAGACAGCCTCATGTGGGTTGCATTGTAAGTGGCTTGTGAAATGAAAAAGTCAGGTGCCAAGTCAGAAAACAGCCATTGCCCTGATGTAAGTACTATGAGAGGCTGTCCTAGGTTTCAGTATAAGATGTAACCAAAAATATGTATTCTATCATCATCGTCCCAAGCTGTTAAAGCAGGTGGGGCAGTCCTCGTTTTCTCCTACCATGACTCATCCTTGATAATTCCCTCCGGGTGCTATCTCTGTTTATTGGGCAATCAAGGACCCACCGCATGACTCACAGAATTACATCACCCCATTGTGAGATGCTCCACCCAGGGGGAAGGAGCCAAGCATTCCCATGTGGCTATAATCTGGGATTTGGAACAGCACAAGCATCTTTACCTACTGGGTTCCTAGAGGACAAGACCTACACAACCACCACTGGACTTTCTGAGGAGGACCAGACCTTTTCTACAAGGTCACCGCTTCAACAGAACCACTTCAAAGAGAACTGCAGCTATCCCTCAACCAGACTGCTACCACCACCCTGCCCAGCAGGGTCAGGTCACACCCTGACTCTGTCAGGTTAAACCAGTGTTTCTGTATTACTGCTTTGTTATATATATATTAGTAAAAAAACTGTTATTCCTATTTCTCATATAATTGCCTGAGAGCCCGGTAATTTTAAAATTATAATCATTCAGAGGGAAGGGGCTTATATTTTCCATCCCAAGGGAGATTCCTGCCTTCCTTGGCAGACACATGTCTTTCAAACCAACACAGTGGCTTATAAAAAGACCACATAAAAAACCTGTGAGCCTAGTAATGAGTGCACACATCTTTGTGTTTAGATGACCTGTGTAATCTCTCCAAACTGACTTTTTTTCAATCTACTAGAATTCCTAGGATTTTATCTGCTTTCTATATTTCTCCATCCTGCTCCCAATTTATCCTATGCTTACAATATGCTTGACATTTGAAAGGAAATGCATGTGCATGTCCTCCATTAAGAGTGACCAGACAAACATGCTTTAATCTCTTAGAAGAATGTCAAAAATAAGCCCATTCTGGTATGTTAATGAAATCTCCAGTAGTCTCAATCTTCATCTTTACCTTAGATTCCAAGGAAATTAATAATTCACAGGAAAAGAGCAAGACACACATCCTTGGAAAACCTCAGTGGAGATAGCAAGCCTATTTATGCCAGTCATAATGGACTTTTTGGTGCTAGGTGGGACACAGAGGAAAACAAACATCTTAATCCACATTTCTTTAAGGTAAGAAAATTAACAACTGTTATCTGAGTTTACTTCTCTGTGAGGTTTAGGTTAAGGAAATTAAAACTATAGATTAAGCCCAGCCAGGAAACAAATAATTTAAAAAGCCTATGAGAAAAAGACCTTGGAGTAGTGAATAGCCTTTATCTGCTGAACTCAGTGTCATTCCCAGTACATATTTAAGTTCTTAAAGCACTGAGGCAAAGCAAAATTTGACTGAATCACTGATATTTAGGTAAATGCTCCTACTACTGGGCTTTTTCTTAATCAAGATTATTGGTATCTCTGGAACTTTCATCCAGATTTGTGACATTATATTTCTGGTCAAAACTTCTATTAGTGTTAACAAATTTTTTTTTTCCATTTCAGTGAATCAGCAATTTCCTAACAAAATGTTTTCATTTTAGCTGAGATCTGTTCTGGATCCCAGAGCAGCAAGGCAATTCATACTTGGCACTGGATACCTGGCCATAACACTGACCCACTGAACAGTAAACACTTCATTCCTGGCACTGGAAGTCAATCACTTATGCTCTGACTGGGTTTTGCTCATTTTCTATGAGCAGAAAAATTATTCATTTGTGAAAGGGAGTTATTCCCTGTCATCCAAGACCTGGAAGCTCAGAGTTATTCCAAAGCGGACCAGTAAGACCAAGTTTAAATTTAAAATTCTTGGGAAGCATTTTCCTAGGGTTTTGTTTTTCTTTTAAACAGTGTTGCCTTGAATTTTCATGATTGTTTCAAGCCCATATCATTGCAAAAGAAACAGGTTTTCCTCTGTCCTGTCAATGATTACTCACTCTTTTTCTCATGCCCCGTCCTCTTCTCTGTGAGTCCAAGTATTGCTACCTTAGGCACACTGTTTCAGGGTATTGATCCAAATTAAAACAAAAAAAATTTTTTTACTGGGTTAATTTTAAACTGCATCAGTTTACCAAGTCACAGAATGATTGATAAATATGAACAGGGTGTACCACAACCTGACATGTCTCTGTGGCTTCTCCATTCTTTTCTTTTTTTTTTCAATTTTTCCACTAATATAGAAGCCATCAGAATTGCTTGCTTTTGTGATGCTTCCATCTCTGGGAGCTGCTAGGCTGATGGTCATTTGTGATTTGTTGAAATATCTGAATTTTTAAAAATACATCAAGAAGTGGAAAAGACCAAGACATTTCATACGTCAAAAACTAATATCCACAAAAGGTTGCAGTTACTTCATCTGACACACACACACCACTAGCACCTTTTCACTGTAAATGTCTCTGAAGAAAGTCATAAATCAGGGTGAGCTCATTAAAGAAAGTTCACTTTAATTCAAATAAGAGAGAATAAAGGAATACACTGTAAGTTTGTCAAGTTCCTACTCAAAAAGTGTGAAGAATGAGATTGAACTAGAAAAGCAACTCAAGGATATGTATTGAAAGTTAAGTAAGTAGAATTTAAAGCAGGAATTAGTATGGATCAGAACTCATCTAAATTTAATATCTATTTGCATTTGCTCTTTGTTGTAGTGAGGATGAAATGGACTCAAAACCTTTAACTGTCTGATCACCAGAAATTTTACGGCCATGCTTTCAAAGTAGCATTTGCTCAACTGAGTAGTGTCAGAGGAGGAATTCATAGTGCTGGAGTTCTAGGTTCCTTGACCTTGCTGGAATTATTTAAGGTGGTTATACATAATACGTTGAAGTCATAATAAGGCTATTATTCTGTTTATGTCTACGTAATATGACCGTGAAGTCATGCTGAATCAGAATGGTAGAACTGTGAGGCTACACAAATGGAGACACAAGATAAATGCACAATGATCACACGGTGCAAGATGAAATTGTAAAGTGGATACACAAGATGTTGCATTCAATATTTCCACAGTGGTGTGGAACATACTGCATGACCATTTTAACAACGGGGGAGTCGGTGGAATGATGCTGTGTTTTTTCCAGGGTGTCCCTCGTGGGAAGGCTCAGGCGGCGCTCTGCCAGCACCCACGCCTGGAACGACCTCACCCCGCAGGCGGCCGCGAGCAGCCGCTCACACACACGGGCTGTGCGCGGACCGGAGACGGAGGGGCGAGAGGGGTTCTCTGCGTGCAGTTCCGAGGCGTTTACTGGAATCAACACTCGAAGGGAACACAGGCAAGGAACACAGAACAAACGCCCGCGCGTGGTTTTTATCCCGGAGGGTCCCAGGGGCTGGCAGAGCATCAGAAGCCAGTGGTCTGAGGGCCAGGGGGTAGAGGCAAGGCTGAGTGACAGAACAGGGGCCAGTGGGACGGGGGAGGGAGAGGAGAGGACCAGGGGCCAGTGGGGTCTCGATAAACGGAGAACTTTCTGGCACAGGGGTGTGGGGAGAGAGCACTTCGTAGTAACACTGGGCGTGTAATGTGGACTTAGCCACCGCAACAGATCATAGCAGTACCGAGCTGGGTTCATAAGAAGAGCTAAACTGAGGAGGTAAATGTTTCCACACCTCTGCAAGTAGTTTGATTGCGTTAGTTTTCATTACAGGAAAAGTTGAGGATTGCTTCTGTCTTCAGGTTAGAGGATTTGCTTCTCATTTGCACTACAGGTTCATCATCCTGCTCTGACAGTAAGTGAAATGGATTACGTATGCTCTATGACCACTATAAGCTGCTGTATTTTTTATGACATTTGACAGCTTCTGCTCAGTCTTCCTTGTGCATTAGAAATTATCTTGAAAATCACTACTACCCAAAACTTGAAAATAGTTTTGATCTACCTTTATACAGTATGTATATAGAATTTTGGAACAATGTTACTGTAGTACAAAGTTTGTCCTGACATACCTTCACCTAAAAGGCTAGCTTCAGGCTATGACATATTAATGTAGTAAACCTTGCGATATTTTCTTTCTCCTGCGTCACAAAGTAAAGGGGGATAAGGGTGCTGCTTACTGTAAGAAAAATAAAAAGCATAATTTCACCCTGTTTGAAATTTAATAATTAAATAGCTCTTTTCACATGTAAATCTATATCAGTGCATCCTGACTTTCTTTCATGTTTCTATTTTCATAGAGCTACAAGTTCCACATCTTGAAGATTGATTTTAAGTAGATTTATTTCCATGTGGAACTCTGTGCCACATCTCCTGAAAATCTAGCCTTCAAAAAAAATTTCTTTTGGAGAACAGGAAGACATTCAAAAACTTTGGGGTTTTTTGCTTGGGGTTTTGTTTTGGGGTGCTTTTTTCTTGGTTTTGAGTAGTAGTAGTAGCTTTTGGCAGAGGTTGGATTGTTTTTCTTTTTTTGGGGGGGTAGTTTTGGGGGGTTATTTTTTTAAATTTTTTGAAATATACAGGATACACAGTGAATGTAATGTGTCAGATACATCCCTCTGGTAAGTCACCTTCTGTGGAAAATCATGTGGCACTTGTCTTTTCCAAAGGCTAGCTTTATGATTTCTCCTTTTGAACCCTGATCTGGGTAATTTATTTTGAACGACAAGATGTGTTTGTGCTGAAAGTCCCTTCTGTCTTGGTCATTTTGATGACTTGTTTCTGGGGCTTTGCTCTTAATTTTATCTGTATGGCTGTTTCTAAGGTACATTTTGTAGAATAGATGAGCCAGCCTGACAGTTCCATTACACAGCAAAATAATCAGACCACATGTATATTACACAAAATAATAGCCTCATACCTATATAGTAAATTTGAAAATAGTTTAGAGTTGTCGCCTAGGAAGGCTCTATTCCCGTACAGGTTCAACTGACAAAAGTAACCCAGGTTCAATTACGACTTGGTAAAGGCCTGTTTTGAAATGGTTCTTGATATCCAGGGGACTTTGTGGAGACATGCTGGGAGCATTCAGAGCATTCCCATAATGACAAAAACACAGCTGTACTACAGTTTTGAAACATTCTGGAGAGTGCTTGAAACTGTACAATTCAGCACTGCTTTACTTAGCTAAAGTAAGTGAAGCATGGCTAGTTCAAGGCACCTTTGCTGTAAAAGGGAAACTGCCTTTCTTATTCCAGTGAGAGAGGAAAGAGACCTTGCTGCTTCTGGCATAGAAAGAAGACATGAGAAAACAAAAAAGGCCTGAGAGAAAATGAGAGAAAGCACTTTGGAGAGCAGAGCAAGCACTTTCTGCCTTTGACTGGGGAGGAAGACAAGTATGAAATAGTGTGATGGCATCTTTGCTGAGGATGCACCACTCTAACATCCATGACAGCAGTGAGTCCAGTTTTTCTGCAGCTCTGGCATAGGAATGTAAGTAGTAGGGCAACAGCTATTTTCCTCCCCCTGAATTTTTCAGTTGTAAACAACTGCCTACTTGGCTTCTGCCTAGAGTCAGTCATGGAAGGTAACGCATACACTGTAAATCAAACAAAACAAAAAAATACTGCTGCCAGATTTCCTATGGTTCAAGCTGCATGTTCAATTGAGGCCTTCATATCCTGTTGAAATGAATGAGTGTCTCCCTTGCTTCCAGAATAGCTGAACCAGGCTCTGCTTTGCAGGGGTGTATTAATGATTCACAAGAGGGGAAGTAGTAGCCAAACACAGACCATTTGGAAATAACCAGCTGTGTTTAAACTGTTACCATAATGCATACACATGGAAATAATTAGTTTTCAAACACTTGGTTTTACCCAAATAATTAGAAGGGGTTTATTAAATAATTTGTCTCTCTTTTTCCTTTTCTTTTCTTCCTTCCTGTCTCTGAGAGATCTCCTTTTTTCCATGCTTGCTCTGTAGATCAACTCGGGAATGATTTTCTCAGCAGTAAGCAGTGCATGCACTGTCTCATGCATGTCTCATGCACATTTAGCTTATCATAAATGCATTCCCCTTAGCAGCTGGAAAGGAAATTATCAACATCCAAAGACTGAGTGAAAATAATAACGGGTATCCCACCAAGAACCTGGATATAACAAAATACTGTAATGCTGAAGCATTCTAAGAAGCTCTGTTAGGAGTCTCCCCTCTTTCCCTCAAAGTTTATCACTGACTAAATGCTATAAGATTGTCATAAATTGAACTTATATTGAGAAGTTTTCCACGTCAACCCCTTAGGGCAGCTGATTATAGGTTTGACCTTTTGAGATTCTGTGTATTTCCCCCTTAATCAGTGCTGGAATGAGTTGCTGCTAAGTAGGATCTATGGGAACCCTATGGGAAAAGCAAAGCCATCTAAAAATAATGAGTCTCCTTCCCCTTCCTTCCCCTCCTCTCATTTTGAGCTCTATTAGGCCATGAAAACAGTCTTAATCTAGGCTACACAAAAGCGTAATATGGCATGTGATATTTGTATTATATTGGGAAAAAGAAGGCTGAGATGGGCTTTTGCCAGCCTGAAATGTAAGTGAAACTTTACAATATTTTAAAAAAATGCTTCACCTCCCGCCTGTCTTTTCTTTCTTTTCATACTAAAATTTGTTTGGTTGAGCTAAGGACTTTTGAAGCTTTTAATATCCAGTACCTATGATTTTGACAGAGTGATTGGTTCTCTCGCTCTCGGACAAGAAAACAAAATGGGACCATTTCCGTTTGGTCTTGTTACAGTAACACACTTGGTGGTTTAGATATAATCTCACATAGTAGCCAGTTCAGTCATCAGTTCATTTCTCAGCAGTTGAGGCCTGTGGGTTTTTTCCCTGCCATATACTTTGGGTTTTTCTCATCTTCCTCCATTTCCTTCTCCTTAAACCCCTGCTCCTTTTACGTCCTCATCCTCCCAAAAACTGTCAGTGAAACTGAACAGCATAATAGATGCAATTAGACCTTCAGTAATAGGACTGAGTGGAGCAGGCAATGAGACTCCTTCTCGGGAAGCAATCAGTACATCAGGTCCCCAGGACTGAAACTGCATTTAACAAGGTTTGGGGCTTAGGGATTGTTGGTCTAGGCTTCTGCTGCTTCCATAAGAGAAAGCCTCCCAGAATGCAAATCTTCATTTAGTACAGCTACAAAAGGGAGGAAAAAAAAATTAGCCTCTTTATTACCCACATAATGAAGCAAACTGTATCTGTTGATATATTTTTTCCTGAGTAGTAAATCAACTGTTCACAAATGCTAGTAAGCATAAATATAGATTTAATCTGTGCTTTCAAACTGTTTCCTGTTTTTTTTTCACCCATCCATGGAAGAAGAAAGCCTTAAACTTTGTCAAACTGACACTAGCATTTTCCATGCAGATTTAATGATTCATCAAATAAAGTTATTGAAGATACAGTTCCTTTCGGTGGGAATGTAGATGTGGAAAAGTTTACATGTGGTTTTTTGATTTATGTTCCCAGCTGTGTAGGGTGGTAATCACATGAAAAATTTACTTTTTTAAAATTAAATTTACTCATCATTCTGATCTTATCCCTACCTAACTGAACTCTATCTCCATTCAATTTCCCTTCCATAACAGGATGTGGTGTGTACTCTCATGTAATTTCCTTAGTTGTCACTTGTATGAGCATGTACTTCCTTATTTCAATCACTTTTTACCCTGACCCTGAAAAGTATGGAGAGTAAAAAGAGGATTTCCATCTTCATTCAGGGTCAGATCTTTTGCATGATGTAGGACAGAGACAGGGAGAAGGCAGTAAAGTCAGACACATCCAAAAGCAAAAGCCTGTTCCTGAGGTCACTGTTCACAGAGTGGGAGGAGAGAGAAAGGCTTTTAAGCCTCCATTTCTTTATCATGGCACATGTATTCAGAGCAGGCAGAGGAGGTCAGTACACTGCACTGATCTTGACCAGAAGCCCACTGAAGTTCAGAGCCAGTGACCCACAAGACAGCTAGCCTGGGCAGGCACCACACCACCAGTGTGGCCATCAGGCTGTGCCATGCCATTCTGTACTGTTCTGTGCTGTGATGTGTTGTGTCACATGCATCCCTCGTCCATGGGGCAGATTCAACCCACGCCTGGTACTGGAGAAGCCTGTAGGCATCTCTTGCTTGTCACTGCCATAACACCTCCAGCATGACCTTGCTCTCCTTAACCATAAGTTAAAGGGTTTTTCTGAGAAAATCTGTAGGAACAGAGCTGGTTTATTGTAAGGAAATTATATGTGACCTTGAATGAAAGGGAGAGTGTCTCTACATGGAGAGGATCTGCTCTGCGCAGCATGCCATAGGATAATGCATCAGGAAAACGCAGCCTGATGTTTCAGGAATGTGGGGGGCCCAGCACTTTAAGAATTGCAAGATGATACTTGCTACTTTTTATTCCTCTTCTTATTCTGTCTTATTCAAGCAGTTTTTAAATGATTAATTTTTTGTTGTGCCGTTCTTACTAAAATACAGAAAGACCCATGTGATGGCTCTCTGTCACCTCACCTCACACTTGATGTGTGCCCAGTGCAGAACACTTAGAGTTATAACCTTATACGGAGTGTTCTCCTCTGTGAGAAAAGAGTTATGAGATATACCTGATTGGAAAAGAAAAGGCATCAAGGTGACCTAATTGTGGCCTTGCAGTACCTGAATGGAGCCTACAAGAAAGATGGAGAGAGCCTATTTACAAGAGCATGTAGTGACAGGACAAGGGGGGATTGGCTTGAAACTGAAAGAGGGTAGGTTTAAATCAGATATTAGGGAAAAATTCTTTGTTGTGAGTGTGGTGAGGAACTGACACAGGTTGACCAGAGAAACTGTGGAGCCTCCATCCCTGGAAATGTTCAAGGTCAAGTTGGATGGGGGCTCTGAGCAATCTGTCTAGAGAAAGGTGTCCCTGTCTGTTGCAGCAGGGTTGGAACTAGGCATTCTTTAAACTCTTTCCAACCCAAACCATTCTAGGATTATGTGTCTCACACGAGCAAAGCTGCTATCTTACCTGGAGTAATTTCTTAAACCCATCCCCCCTTACAGGTCTTTCGTTCCTCTGACACAGGCTCTCAAAATCTATTCCTCTATCAAGAGGCAATATTTCTCACTTCTACACCTGGAAATTCCTATTTCCTCTGCATTTCCACAAATCCTCTCTTCACGCTTACTGCCACGCATAATATGGTCTGTATTGTTTTTCAGATGATGTATTTTTTTCAGGCACAGTATTATCAATTTACAAGCTTTCTTTTTTCTTGAATTCTTTTTCAACCCAAATACATTCTTTAATGGAAGATATTTAGAGGTAAGTGGCTTCATTCACTCATTCCAAACTTTCACCAGTATACTGTTAAGACTTAGATTCAAAATGACACTGTTTATATATCATTTGCATATATCTATATGCAATAAACCTTATATTTACTTCAGAACTAAGTCATGGGTTTAAAGTAATAATTTTTTTCTTTTTTTTTGTTTTTTTTTTTTTGTTTGTTTGTTTGTTTGTTTTTGTTTTGTTTTTTGCCCCATTCTTAGATGTATTTAATAATTTTAATAATTCTCTGGGATGTCGATTGTGTAAACTTTAGAACTAAGTGGCACAATGCTTTCAAATCCCATAAGGGCACTGTCAAATATTTCAGATTTTACTATTATAATGATGATAAGAAATAATTTAAAAGTTAGGTTGCATGCAAGTGCATGACCTAGAGATGTTTGTTCTCTCCTTTATTTAAACGAGGTCATAAACAGGAGGTTAGTAGGAAAAAAATGCAAAATTTGTATTGGAGGTGGAACAGGAAAGGTTTTGTGCTGATTTTTTTTTTTTTTCTTTTGGTGATATTGATAATCTGCTAGGGTTTTCATGTCAGGAGTTACAAAAGAATCTCAGTACAATGTCTTCCCATTGTCCTACACTATCTTCTTTATGGTCTTAGATCAATACAAACTAGCCATGCTTTTTTGACACAGAATTATTCTTCAAATCTTGCCATGCGTTTCTTAGGTCGTAACTAAAGGGTTATTTTGTGGTTATCTTTGATCCTTCTCAGTGACTGAATGAATCTGTAGCTGGCTAAGACTGAGGCTCTACTGATCATCTCATCCGTGTGATACCTTGCAAAACTAGCTTGAAAGTTAACTTATATCAATACAGCAACTTGCCTGGGCCCCATGGGTGCAAAGGCCTAATTGAAAGGAAGGGGATAATCAAACTGTTGGCTTTGACTACAGATAATGAACACTGCTAAGGGAGAAAATCTATTATCAAACTAATCCCAAGAGGCTTGAAACAGAGTAGCCTCATTCTACATGATTAAAAGCTTTCTTTCAAATCCAGAGGACACATCTCATCCAGAGATATCAGAATTACATAGGTGCTTCTAAAGCTGTGATCAGTCAACAAGGCTGATATCCTAAACTCATGTTGTCTGTATGAAATTAATTTTGCAGGATCAAAGAGATAAATGGCTTTCAGATAACTAAAGTATTGAAACATCAGCTCTGATAGTAAAGCAAGATCTCAAATACTACAAAAGATTAATATACTAAAGGAAGTTGATAGAGGTACAGGTATTTTTATATGAGTTCAGAGCAATAGTTCACCTTTGGCCTGTTGAGAAAATATTCAATGATTAAGGAATTTGGGAAACCCCATCAGAGGTGATCCTCTCAGATACAGAAGTGTCAGTGGACAATACCATAATTGGTTTACTAGTTTGGTTGCAACCACGTTTAAGTTTATTAATGTACAGCCAACTTTCCCTGTCCTCCTTGTTTGAGTTTTCCGTTGAATTTTCTGTATCTGCATTACAATCCAAGGTTTTAGTATTTTTAAAATGTATATATAATAACAATGTGCTTTTAAGAATGAAAATCTAGTTGTAATGTTCAGTGCCATGAGCAAAGGGAACTTCTTTTTAGTTCAGTTGAGGCAGCGTTGTTTGTGAATAAATGGAGTTTATTTTCTTTGCCGAGTGAACTCTGGATGTGCCCTAACTTGGCTGTACAATGGTGAACTGTTCATATTAGTTAAATCTATCATAAGGATTCCTTGACTGGAATTTAGGTTACATGTATGGTACCTTACTTATGACAAAATTCAGTATTTCTGTGTGCAATACTTAACACACATGTTAATGTCATAGCAATTTGGTGTATCTTCAGCTGTAGAAATCAGGTATAAAGTTATAGTTGGCAACAGTTTTCAAATACGAGTGGGTGGGTTCACCTTGTTTGGCTGCCAGGTGGCTGCCAAGCCAATCTATCACTCCCCTTCCTTAAAACAGCAGGGGAAAAAATCTGAAAATAGAGGTGCATGGGTTGAGAAAAAACTGGAGATCACTCCAGAGCTACTGTCATGTGAAAAACAGACTTCATAGAACCATGGACTGCTTTGGTTTGGAAGGGATCTTAAAGGTAACCTAGTTTCAACATCCCTGCCATGGACAGGGAGACCTTCAACTATGCCGTGTTTTCCAAACCCCTGTCCAACCTGGTTTGACCATCTCACAATAAAGAATTTCTTCCTAGTATTTAACCTAAATCTACTCTTCTTCAGTGTAAAGCAAATAGCTCTCGTCCTGTCACTACATCTCCTTACTGAATGTCCATCTCCAGCCTTCTTGTTATGCTTCTTTTTCTGGGGCATGGTTAATTTTCTTCACAGTGGCTGGCATGGGGCTGTGTTCTGAATTTATGCTGAACACAGCATTGATGTTTTTTTATTGCTGAGCAGGGCTTGCACAGACCCAAGGCCTTTTCTGCTTTTTGTACTGTCACTCGGGTGAGGGGGCTGGCAGTGCATGGGAAACTTGGAGGACACACAGCCAGGACACAGGTAACTCCAGCTGACCAAAGGGATATTCCAGACCATATGACATCATGCTCAGTACATAAAGTGTGAGGAAGAAGGAGGAAAGGGGAATGTTTGGAGTGATGGAGTTTTTTTTCCCAAGTGACTGCTACATGTGATGGGACCCTCTTCTCCTGGGGATGGCTGAGTACCTGCTGTGGGAAGTAGTGGAAGAATTCCTTGTTTTGCCTTGCTTGCATGCACAACTTTGCTTTACCTATTACAGTGTCCATATCTCAACCCATGAATTTTTGGCTTTTACTCTTCCTAGTTTTCTCTCTGATCCCAGTGGTGGGGAAGTGAGTGAGCAGATGTGTTGTGGTACTTGATTGCTGGCTGGGATTAAACAATGACACTTCCTCTGAGTACTGGAAGGTTTCTACAAGGTCTTGCCAGAGCCTTCTGTTCACCAAGCTGAACATCCCAAACTGTCTCAGCCTGCCTTCATAAGAGAGGTTCTCCAGCCCTCTGATCATCTTTATGGCCTCCTCTGGACTCATTCCAATAGGTCCATGACCTTCGCATGTTGGGGCTCCACTGAGCTGGACACAGCACTCCAGGTGGAGTGTCACAAGAACTGAGTAGAGGCACAGAATCCCTTCCCTTGCACTGCTGGCCACACTGCTTTGGATGCAGCCCAGCATGCGGTTGGCTTTTTGGGCTGCAAGTGCATATGGCTGGATCATGCTGAGTTTCTCTCATCAACCAACATCCCCAAGTCCTTCTCTGCAGGGCTGCTCTCAATCCTTTCTCCACCCAGCCTGTATTACTGTTTGGGATTGCCCTGGCCCAGATGCAACACCTTGCATTTAGCCTTGTTGAACTTCATGATGTTCACATGGGCCCACTTCTCAACCCTGTCAAGGTGTCTCTGTATGGCATCCCTTCCCTCCAGCACATCAGCCACACAGCTTGGTGTTGGCAATCTTGCAGAAGGCGCACTCATTCTCATTGGTTATGTTGCCTACAAAGATGGCAACCAGTGCCAGTCCCAATAGTGACCCCTAAGGAATGCCACTCATAACTGGACTCCACTTGCACATTGAGCTCTTCATCACAATTCTGTGAGTGGAACCATCAGCCAATTCCTTGTCTACTTAGCCATTCATCCATCAAATCCATGCATCTCCAGTTTAGAGACAAGGATGTCATGCAGGACAGTGTCACATGGTTTACACAAGTCCAGATAGATTTGGGGAAACTAATTTATTTCATTGCAAATCAAATCAGACTAGAATGATCATATATAAGAAAAAAATCTAAAACACACTTTTCTTGTTCCCTCCTCTCAAAGCTCTATGGGAATTCATCACTGTGTGAGGTCGTGGTTGGTATGCATGCACTTGAAATAGAAAAGCATACACACTATTTCTTCTTTTTGTGCATTGCTGTCCCTTCTGACTTACAGTACTGTGACGGGCACCAAGAGGAAGAAAGAAGAACAGGTCCTTCCTTTCACTTGACTGTTGGGGTAGAAATCATGGACTCTGGGAGCAAAAATTTGCACAGGCAGCAACAAGTGTAGAGGGAAAAGTACACTAATGAGATGTGTTGGGTTTGTGTGGCAAGGTTACGGTATAGAGGAGGGCTACAGAGACAGCTTCTCTGAGAATGTGCCAAAAGCTACCCCTATGTCCAGCAGAACCAGTGCCAGCCAGTTCCAAGACTGATTCGCCCCTGGCCAAGGCTTAGCCCTCAGCAAGGTGGTGCTGCCTCTGGGAAAATGCATTTAGGAAAGGAAAAAATTACTGCAACAGAGAAAAGAGGAGTGAGAATATGTGAGAAAAACTTCTCTGCTGACACAGAGGTCAGTGCCAAAGGGGAGGGAGGAGGTGCTGTAGCTGAGATTCCCCTGCAGGCCGTTGTGCAGACCATGGTGAGGCAGCTCTGCCCCTGCAGACCATGGAGATCCATGGAGATCCATGGAGATGGAGCAGAGATCCACCTGCAACCAGTGGAAGACCCAAGGTGGATGTGCCCAAAGGATACTGTGACCCCATGAGAAGCCTGTGCTGGAGCAGGCTCCTGGCAGGATCTGTAGCTGTGTGGAGACAGGACCCCACCCTGGAGCAGGTTTGCTGCGTTTAATTTGTGACCCTGTGGGGGACCCATGCTGGAATAGGCTGTGCCTGAAGGACTGGACCGCATGGAAGACACCCACGCTGGAGCAGTTCATGAACTGTAGCCCAGTGGCTACATGGGAAGGAGAAGGACTCATTTTTGAGAAGTTTGAGGAGGACTGTCTCCCATGGAAGAACCACAAACTGGAGCAGGGGAAGCAGTTCTCCTCTTGAGGAAGAAAATACATGTGTGGTGAGTTAACCATACCCTCCATTATCTGTCCTTTGGCACTGTTAGGGAAAGGAGTTAGAGAACTGTGAATAAAGTTGAAAGTAATTGGTGAGTCGTCTCTCCTTGTCTTTTTCTCAACCCACAAGGCTTTTATTATATTTTCTCTTGCTTATCCAGCTGAGGAGAGGGAGTGATAGAGCCAATTTTGTAAGCACATGGCATCCAGCCAGGGTCAACCCACTACCTGAAGAAATAACACACTTAACAAATACTTTAGTATGTAGAGAACAGAAGAGAAAATTGCAAGACGGAGACGAGATTAGGATGGTAGAAGTAAACAGAGTAAAATTTAAGAGAAGATCAGACAAAGAAAAACATAATGAGCATAAGATTATGGAGAAGTCACCTAATTTGGAAAATAAAACCCCTCAGTTTTAATTCTAAAAGATAAAGAAAATTAATAAAAATTTTTTTAAAAGCATGACAGATGGTTTGCAGAACAGCTGTATTGCACTTTGCTGCAGCTTTTGTTGGATGCTTAGAACTAAGATTTACCAAGACATTATGTAATGTTACAGCTCACATAAATGTTTCTGAGTGTAATTTGCCACTTCTTTCTGCTCTTACTTCTAAAGAATCACTTCTAAAAACAATTCTGGTTCTCTCAGTTGCTCTTTAAATATCAAACCTGAAAATTAAAACAAAGACCGTGGGATCCCTTAAATAACCATATATTTTATTTCTTATTAAGTCCATACACATATCTAATGCAATTGTGAAATGTAAATTTAGTTTGCTTTCTGAGAAAAATAGCACATTCGTACAATCTGGTGAGCTATAGTCAGCCAGCTTCTGGATCAGCACTTGTTTCTGATACCTCAGTTTCAAGGGGGCTTTTAGGGATTTTGCCTGCTTACACAGACAGGTTTCAACCCTGGACTTTTGCAAACAGTTTAACTACGAATTGCAAGGGGAGTTTATGTTAGGTCTATAGGTGGGAGAGAGGGAGGAAGACATGGGTATGCTTCTTAGATGAATGAGGGTAACTTGTAACTTGCCATCTTGAGACTATTTCATGGATACATTCTGCAAAGCTACCAGACTTGCATCATGTTTTCCTTAATTGTGTGGCACTGAAATACAAAGCAAAAGAGGCCTTGTTACCATGCTGCTGTGTGACAGGTGAGTGTCTGAGCCAATAATCAGTCATGTGGTAGGCTGGGTAAATAACTTGAAGGTCTTCAGTCCCCAAGAACTTCACTGAAGCAGAGTCAGGCATGCACCAGCACTCACTGGATGCTGGGGAAATGAGCACTCTGTGGGCTGTGCACCAATGCCCATCTTTTCATACTGAAAGACAGCAGATGATACTCAGAACCTACCAGACTGAATTGGAAATTTTAAATTGACAGCAAGAGAAGCAGGATTACTGACATGATTTCCACTTGTTTCTTGAGCTTTGTGGTTGGTAAGGCTAATAGGGATCAGCCACTTTCGTGAAAGGACTGCATTTTGCCCAGAAAAAATTAGAGACAGTTGCTAACAAACCTTGCTGTGTCTTGGGTTCCTGGAACAAAGGGGTGCTTAATTTTTCTCTGCAAATGGAGAACAGAAATATTATTTTGCCATTATCTGTCTGCAAATGAAAGAACAACAT
>VYZQ01012525.1:17244-52051 GCA_013400655.1 Mystacornis crossleyi | reverse complement strand
TGAGAATAAACTTTTTTTTTTTTGCTTAGATTTGTACCTAAAAATATGATTTCCTCCAATATTAAAAAAAAAGAGAGGAAATAAATCTCTTCAGAGCAGCCATCAGAACATTTAATTTATTAGGTTTTTAAATGAAAATTCCTTTAGTTTTTGATGACCAGATATTTTAAACTGCAAAACAAAAAGTTTAGTGCCAATGGAAACACCTGAGAATTTCTACCCCAAACATATCTTTATGCACTAGCCTAACTTTTCAACAATAGAAATAAACAAGAAAATAGAGTGAGTAAATATAGTGATATTGACAGTGATGAAAAAAATTCACAAATGAACTTCAACAGTAGATTACTATATTTTAAATGGAATGCATTTGAAGACAAGTTTCAGAACCTCAAAACCTTATAGTTTGAATTCCAATAACAAATGCTGGGGCACATTTATTTCCGTTAATTCTGTTGGTGAGATGTTTCACACTTTAACTAGCTGCAATCTAGTTTATCTGAAGATAAATTAATCATATAAGACCAGTTTTTGTATCCAAAACCTAATGGTTTTAACTTCATTTTTATTTAAAGGCCAAGAACAAAATTATTTCTGTTTTGCTACCAAGGAAGAGAGAAATCTGGATTTCTGATCACTGGAAAAATATGAGAACCCATTATCAAGATCCTCATCAATTAATTCAGCATTCTGAATTCAGTAGTTTTGAACTTCACCAGAGTGTAACAGCACCAGTTTGGAGACTTACCTTTGTATATAGGTTTTGGGAACTCACAGATTTATAGAATATCTCAACATCCTGAGCTCTGGAGGACTAGCTAAATCTAAATCATATGAGTCAGAGCATTGTCAGTGTAGTGGTTTGATTTCGCATTTGCCAGAGTTCGCATCCTTGAACTCTGGCAATCATGACCACTTCCATGGGGGGCCTGCTCCAGAGACTGACCACTCACTCAGTAAAGAATCTTCTCCTAAAGTCCCATATGAACTACCAAATAATCTGTCTGTGTCACCTCTTTCGTTTCTATGCCAGATCTTGGACTGAAGCTGTGCTGGCAGGTATTTTTGTTGTGAAACAGATGTGATAGCTGAAGGGCTGGAGAACACTGAGGGATTATTTCTCAGGTAAACCTGTCCACTGAGTCAGTCTGCAGTCACACAGGATCTCTTCAAGACAACAGTTTATGATTTTTCCCAAATGTGTAATAGCGTTCACTCTTAATAGCTATATTCCTTTGTCAAAAGTAGTTTTTGTGCGTGTAGTGACAATTAAAAATCTACTCTACTTCGCTCTGTTTTGGTGCAAGGAAAGATGTCTTTTCAGTGACTCTTTGAGCAAAGTTAATTTATTTACCCAGCTAGAACTACCTGTGTTACTGGTTAAATACCTTTTTACAAGACTTGGAAGTTGTAGCACCTATATTTTAAAAAGCAAGTAATTGATTAGGAAAACCTAAGAAACTGATGCTAAATTTTATCTGGTCCCCTTCTGGAAGAATTCAGAAAATTCTTTGACTATAAACTTAGGAGCTATTTCTATCTTTTCTATCCATATATTTTCTACATTTCAAAATTAACTTTTTGAATATCTCTCCCCTTACATTATTCACCCTGTTTGGAGCAAGTTGGAATTATGTGTGTGGCTCACCTTTCCCTCAAAGCTTTGAAGAATTTGCTGTAATATATTTCTTTAATCTATCTAATTTGGGTTAGAACTTCAATACTTAAAATTTTACTCCTCTCTAAAGTTTTCTTTTATCTTCTTATGATTAATGGAGCATCTCTAAGACTTTTGCGCCAACACCAGAGAGACTCAGACAAAGAAACAGTGTTTTGATTCTTACATTCTTCTGCAAAATATTTCTGTGTAATAAAACAGTATAATCTCCCTGAAGTTTTGGGGTGATTTAATATTTCTCCCTTATCTGATACACATTTTTCTCAGCTGAACACTGCACGTTCACTGATAACTGATGTGCTTAGCAGCTGTTATTCTGTGTAGCTCTTCCAGATGTTCTACCTGGCATTAGACTATCATACTGCCATGCTATTTGAAATCTCATCTCTTTTGCATTCCTATTGTGCATCCACTCTTTTTTTTTTCATTACTCTGAACTGAAAAAAATTCTTGTATGTAATTTAAAAATAAACAACAAAAGAAAACACAAACCCCCAAGAACAACATAAAATATTCTTCACAAGAGGGAATAAGTCTATATACAAATGTAGACCAAAAATTTAAGATAGATGTACTTCACAAAAAAGATAACAAGTTAGTGCATTTTACTTTATAAATTTCTGCAACATTTAGAAATTGATGGACATGATCTTACTTTCTTGGCTTGTCAAAAAACTTTTATGTTTCAAAGTCAGTGAAAGGTATGCCAGAAGGAGTTCAGTGAAAACAAATTAAATCAGACAGGCCAAAATACAGAACTAAAACCACTGGCCACTTTTTTTCCTACTTCAGATTTGAGCAATGTTCCAACTGCTTTCTTCTAAGAAAATTAATTTATATGTGTAGCTAAATAAGCACACAAAGCCGTCTGGTCATCATACAGAGCAGTAAATTACAGACTAATTTGTACATCTGTAATAAAGTACAAATCAGGGTTCATAAATACATGATAATAATGCTAATCTTCAAATATAAAACCAAAAGAAGGGCTCAACTGAACATGATTCAATCAGACTGCATAATTCCGAGGAAATTTGTGAAATTGTCAAAGGAAAGGAAAGGAAAGGAATCAGCAATTAGTTACATCCTTTAATTATGTTTGTGTTGCTATAGCTTAGGTGGCAAGAAAATGTGGTAACAAGCTACAGCGAACAACGGCACCATCATTTAAATTTTCACTTTAATTCCAAGAAATTTCACAAGATGGCAAAGACTTAAATATTCTCTAAACTTCTGATATATCTTTTTTTCCCTTTTTCAGTGTACTTCAGAGAATAATAAATAAATTTAGGTTGGACAGGACAGAAGGAAGATGAGCCTCGATTTCAAGATCAGATCAGGTCACTCAGAACTTTGTCCAGATGAAATCTGAAGACCTTCGGGGTGAAGTTGGCATGACCTCTCCAGACCTCTTCTCTACTGCTGGCCTGTCCTTTTCAGAAAATATTCCTCCTGATAACTTGTCTAAACTTCTGTTGTTATAGTTCATGTCTATCATCTCTCGTTCTCCTGCTCTACACAGCTGCAAGGAACCTAACTGCAGCTTCTTGATATTCTTCCCAGAGGTGTTGATAAGTGCCTCTAAAACAATCCCTTCTTCAGGCTGAGAAAGTCCTAGTCCCACAGTGTGTCCCTGAAGAAGTCCATTTTCGCCAGTGCCTGTTCATTTCCTCTGCCCTGCACAGAACTATGTCCAGTTAATCAGTGTCAGTCTGTGCCAGTCAAACTGGACATACTGTCTAGATGTGGTCTAGTGAGCACTATGTAGAGGGAAATAACCACTCCTATTGGACTTGTTCCTTTTCATACACTCCCAAGATGCTCTTGGCTTTCTTAACTATCAGAGCACAGTACTAGCTCATGTTCAGTGTACTGTTTTTATTTTAATATTAAGAAAAAATTTCAAATTATTATAAATGTGGTGAATAATGTAATTCAATGGATGGTTGAACTTCAGTNGCCGTACCCGTCCCGGTGTCGGCGGTGACAGGGAAGCCGGGTCACCGGAGGAACTACTCCGAGCAGCCTCCACCGCGACAATAGGGAAAGATCAAATTTGTATGGGTACATTTGACTGTATGTGTACCTTATCATGCTGCCCTATTTAGAAATGGCAGATGAATGCAATATTACATGAAATGGTCTATCTGCCTGAAAGGCAATAACTTCTGATCTTATATTCTGGAAATTTTGAAGTTTTTTTTGTCCTGAGAATACCCCTCAAATAGGAAGGCTGTTGAATGCTACATGAGTTGCAATAATTAAATATCAGCTCAGTCTGGAATATTTTAAATGCAATATATCAAAAGAAACAGATCCTAAAATCACACTTTGAAAGGTGCATCTTAGCCTCCTTCAGGTTAGCCATGATATTGAATAATCTTTTTACTTACTTTTAAAACAATTTGAGTTTTCCTGTCTCATTCAAAAATAGTATAAAAGTATATAGAGCCATTAATTAAAAACTGTTTTAATGATCTGGGTTCTGTTAAAAGCCAAATTACTTTCAAGCTCTTGGCACTCCATGGAAACTGAGAATATTATTAAACTCCAGGAACAACAGAAAACAACACCATTAAGTGTTCTAATGTGAGTTACAATAAGGTCAAAGCCCATTTGAAGAAAATTCTCATTTGAGATGCCTTTCCACTAAGTGAGAACTAAGAGATTTATAATTTTACATCTTCTCTGTGTTTATATTTCTGTGTCTACAAGCACTTATTAAATGTATTTTTAGTACATGTATTTAATTCACTGTGTGATAGCTTCTCATTGTTTTCATAATCTTAAATAAAAGGTATAGTGGAAAGGATTAGTGTGAATAAAAACATGCACAAGATCTCTGATATAAACAGGAAATATTAACAGTTTAATTTCTATAAGGAAACCTGTTGTACTCAGTGTGCTCAGGGTTAATGCAGAAGGTTTTTACCCAACAACCACACTGCAGTCAAATCTCATCACCTTCAGCAGGAATAATTTATGGTTTAATCTTACATGCAGGCGTATTAAATTAGTATTACTCATCAGAACTCACTTATTAATAAAACAAGCTGAATTAGTCACCAGAGAATCATATTTGGAAATTCAATGACAATTTTACATTTTTAATAAAGGCTCAGAAATATTATTGCAGAGCAGGTGGTATGAAGAAATGTGGTCAAATTTGACATTCATTAATAATTGAAGTGTGGAACGTGACAGAGGTGAAAATTGATATTGATTTTTCCCCTCTAATATTTGGATGAGTTCTGAAAAGTAAATAAAATGAGATAACAAGACATATCAAGTCACCCTGATTTCTTTGATCACCTCTCCCTGTATGCACACATATATATCACTATTTTCCTTATCATTTTTTTGAATAATTCAACACCCATAGTCTTTCCAGTTCAATGCATTATAAAACATGCTCAAGCTGAGTTTCAATCATATTAGACTGAAAGCTGAATTTTTTATGAAGGATTATTTAAAACAAAATGTGTCTTGGGCCCTACAGTCTCTGAAACCAAACAATCCTGAGAGTTCAGTGAAGAAATGTCAACACTGTGGAGAATTTTTTGATTCAAAAAATTAAAGGAATCCTGTTTGATGTATATTAACCATATCAATATTAACAAACTTCTGCTGGATTTCAGAAGTGATATGACAGCAGCAGTACTACCAGGCCTGTATTTTAACTAGATGTGAAAGCTCCGAAATACTTGTACTCACGCTGAACTTGACCTGCCTTTGGGACAGCTGCAGCAGCACTCCTACTGATTTCACTAATGCCAATTTTCAGGCTCAGTTGAAGTTAGGTTCTTTAGCCTCACTGGACTCTAAACACACAAGCAGGGTCACCAGCCTCTGCTGACCCATCTTCAGCACAATGTAGACATCTTCATGCCACATATTCTGCAGGATTTACGTAGCTATCAGAGGTCTGTAGTATATTTTAATGATGCATGGGATTTTGTTTCAGCATTCCACACCTCCTTCTATCCTCACACAGGCTTGTGGTCAAGACTTTTACTAGACATCTCTTGGGTACATTCTTCATCCACACGAATGTCTAGTTCCGTTTTCTTAGCCTAGTACTGGTTTTACCAATACTGACTGAAAAAGCTGGAGTCTTCCTTTCCTACCTGTTTACAAAAGTAAGTTCCTTGCTACTGAAGGAAATGATTAGTTAAATATTCTGCCTATGGGTGAAATTTTTATGGAAAAAAAGAAAAGAAAAAATAACACTTCTCCAAAAGTTACCGTGTAGAGTTCTTCAGGCTCAGTCTGACTTCCATTTGAAACTTTAAAATAGCCACATGCATATCTACACTTCAGTCTTTGCATTATCATCCTTTCTTTTCTACAATCTTTTACAAGTTTGCACAGAACTGCAAGAAAATCCTATTCTCATAGACTTTATCACATTTTATGCTATACAATTTACCTAAATAGTCAGACCACAGATTATTTTTCAATAGCTTTAATAAACTTATTATCAGAATAATTTCTCTAGAGTTAATCTTTGAGGTAGGAGGAGATCAAGGAGTGTACTCTTATTTTGACTGTAAAAAACCCAAAGGCAGCTAAAAATGCCAAAGCAGCAGTACATTCAGAAAAAAAATAAACAATCTGAAATTAAGGGAGGAAGTAGAAAAGCTCAAAAACAGGAGACAGAAAGTGTCAACTCATTAGATTTCTTCTTTTTTTTAAGGATGCTTTCATGTGTTGAGATGAACATCTCTGCTCCAAGATATTGAGCACAAATAATATTGATTGACTGCAGTTATTTTATGCTCTCGTGCCTTCTGTCTACTGCAGAACAAGTAACTGTTTGAAAATCCAGTTTTCTGTTAACCAAGCAAATGGTTGATGCTCTAGGTCTCATTTTGTTAGAATGAATTTATATTGACTTCAATAGCCAGCATTAATGAAATCTAATCAAGTAACTGAAAACGTATTCCACAAGGTATTTTCCTTTAATTAGTGAGAAGTATTGCAGAAAATATGAGATGGCTGAGAATTTAAAATATAATAATACGTTATTCTTATTCATTATTATTATTTATTATAGCATTCAAATATTAATGTTGGAAACATAATTCCAAATTGTGAGCGGTGAGCTACTTGGAATCTGAGTTCCATTTCTTTTCTTTTTTTTAATTATGTGTAGATTTTCACCACAGAAAATATGATAATAAGAAATATTACTATTTTCATTAAAATTAGAGAATAGCTTAATTGGCAATGAGTGGCACTATTGGGCAGGTTAAATTGTTCTTATGTGACAGATATGGTGTGCACAGAAACACATTCCCTCATGCAAAAACTGCAGTTAGTTGTACAGAAAAAAAGATGCAAATTGAAGTATTTGTCTGTGACAGTTAGGAACTTTAGGTATGCTCTTCTAACAGCAAAAGCACATTTGCTAAATTTTAAGGAAAAGCAAACTGCAAAGAGGCAAGAGCACCTGATTTAAGTTGATTGATCAAATTTTGTGGAAAATATGTGTCCTTAGGTCATCAGTACACTATACACTACAATGTTTTTGATCTTCACAGTCAAAACCTTAGACAATTCTTACTGAGCCAAAAATACTCTCAGTACTGAATATTTCACATCAATCACCTGAAGGGCTGAACACTAAAAATAGTGACCTTTTTAGGCACCCCTCAGATCTGAATCCTATAATTTTGGTTGGATTCTCAGACTTTTGAAACCACAGATACCATTTGGAAAAAAACATACGGTTTTCCCTCCTGAGTTTTGACAGCTTTCCCTACACACTCCCCCATTCCCACCTCCCTTCCCCATACCTGGAACTGGAGGAGGAATTTCAGGTCTTGTCATACTTTTCCAGCCCATGTTTCACAGGGTGAAGTTAAGTCAGAGATCACAGCTGTGTTCTGGGAGAATCTCTTTGTTCTATGCTCTTCTTCTTAGGAAAAAAAAATATATCAACAGTTTAAGTATGTAGTCAGTAGAAAAGTTACAAAGAAAACTCTTTCACTGAAAAGAGTTATACCCTATTGCAACATTTTCCTCTTCTCTGACAACATTCTTAATACAAATTTGAAAACAATTCAGGACCTCAGATTTCTTCGGAATACTTTGTTGTGATGTAAAGTGTTTGGTCCTTCTTATCCTTGATATATTGGTAATTTTGTCCAGCATTACACTACATATATTACAAATCACAGACAAGTTTATAGACATGTATGTAAGACAGACATTGAAAAACTTGTGGGACACTTCTCAATATCTCAAGTAACTATTTCCTATTACAAGTCCATAATAGATGGATACCTGTCTCAGGGTCTGAAAAATTCTACCTTTTCACTTAGGAAAACATCTTTATTACCTTCGTTGCCACTAATGCTGAAGCAGGCATCATGATCTGGGTGATATTCTTTTGAATACATGGTACCTGTAATTTTTCCCTCCCTGCTGAACAACTGCTTATAAAGTGCCCCAAATTGTCAACTTGTATCTCTACCAGCCCCTTGAACCTGAATTTCCAAGTAATGCCTCAGGCTACAGTTTTTTGAAACTCCTAAAAGCGAAGTCATAAAGTTAATTTACACTGATTTTGTGCAATGAAGGTTCTCTCTTCCTTATTTTAAACCGTGAAATCAGACCACTTACTGTAGCTGCACTTATTTTCTTTTGCCTGGTTGTGCCTAGTTTATTCATTTGCGGTTAAAAATTAGTGTTCTTAGGAGTTAATGGTCTATCCAAAGAGAGATGAAAATGAATAGTCTGGAAGTAATAACTAACTTTCTCCCTTTCTGGAACTGTCCATTTACGTAAAAGTTTGATTACTCCTCCCTCATATATCAACGGATCTGACCCTTATTCCATTCCCTATCCCATTATTACAAAACGATAACTTGATTAGAGAATTGAGTTAGTAAACAGTTATCAAGATTTTAAAAAAGTCTCCTTTATTATTTTAACCATTGAAAGAAAGGTGTGGAGCTTAATAGCAAGGCATCCTATGATCTTGATAGACAAGATAGATAGATACAGTTATGTAATTCCTCATGCACTACATTTCTTGCTTTACTACTGATACCATTCCACTGATTTCTCCCCTGCTAAGCCATAAAAATGGATAACAAGTTTGTAGTTCAGTATCCAAACAAAAGTCAGAATTTTGTGACATATGACAGAATATAAGTAAACAATAACTTAAATTTCCACTTCCAGGCAGAGCAATGTCACACGTTGTGGAAAATTGTGCCTGCCAGTTCTAATTTTTCTGGATCTAGAACATATCAGTTCCTATGATTAAGGATCACGGAGGCATGAATGTGAAACACAGTGCACTTGCTATTAAGTTGACAATATTGTCAATTGGCCTCTAAGGGTCTTAGGATCTTCAGCAAACAGTGAACATAGTCGTTTGAGTCTGTCAGAGTTCATGCTCTTTTGGTCGGTGTTTGAGGAGACAGTGTATTTCTGTGTGCTGGACACGACATTAAAGCCAAATTTTGGGCACCTGATTCTGGAGACAAAATACCAAATTGATGGAATGTGAATAATTGAACAGATTATTTACCTCATAAGAGACAAGTCAATCCTTCAGAATAATTTCAGCCAAAAGCTGTAAAAAATTAATTCGTATTAAATGAGTGGTTAAATATACAATGTGTTTTGGAACAACCTAGAGGTTAGTGAACACACAAAAAGCCCAGAAAATCAGATTCTTTCATGAATTTAATTTTTTTTTTTCTTTTAGGCAAAGAGAAAAAAGTATCCACACCATTGGCAAATGGACAAAGTATTATATTAGTTGATTTAAAAAAATATGGCTTAGTGATATCTAGTTCATTATTTATGTGGAAAATATTTACTGAAAGGGAAATAACAGGGCCGTTATGATCCGGTATGGAGATAAAAGACCATTTTACAAAGTTTGGAGTAACTTGGTGGTAACACACAAGACTCACTCTACAGATACAATTTCTCTTTCTTTAATCAAGAAAAAGACAAGAAAGTAATAGACTATAAAATACCTAATCTAAAAATACAAAATCATACGTCCATCATCACTGGCCATATATATTTTTATGATTCCTGTGAGAGTAGTAAGTTCGCTTTTATGTTCTATCATTTGACTTGTTTAGCTCATATTAAAAAGTAAACTCCCTTAGCATAGTTGAAGCTGCTAATTGTGGATTTTCAGACAGCCACATTATGTGACAATGGTAATACCTCCATTTACTTCTTGTGTAGTGAATAGCAAGGTCTGCAGTGACCTGTATCGTGGTCAATATCGCTTGGTGTCACTTTATCATTCATATTTTTCCAATAGCATGTTACTTTTATTATGACGTTAATATCCAAAAAAGATATCTGTAAGTGTATTACAGTCATGAAATATGATTGGTTCAGTAATGACTCCAGGATGACGAAACATTTTCATGGGAAGTAGCAGGCAAAACATACAACAAAGCAGACAAGTCTTCATGATTTGCACTCACTCACTAATGCTTTTCACTGCATGCAGCAATCCAAATGACAAGGGAGCTGGCCTTGAAGAATTGCCCATCCTGTGATTAATGCTTTGTTCTACCTGTAGACAGTCTGACTACAGAGAGCAGTGTTGTATCATGGTGCAGAACAGAGCAGGCTTTGGTACACCTGCCACTGTCTTGAACACAAAAATGAGGTGGTTAATCAGCATATGTTGACATATGTGCCTAAGAATGGAAACAACTGGGAGATGAACAGAGTTAAAAAAAAAAAAAAAGAGAAGAAGAAAATGCTCTATCCACTCCTTTATATTTTCTCTGAGAGGGTAAGACCCTTTCTCACATCAGTTCATAATTTTGTTCCAGACCTGTACCTTCCTAGTTTTGCTTTCCCTGAATGAATTGATTTTCATTCTCCATTCTGTTTCAAGTCAATCAAACTATTTTTTTATCCATTTTTACTTGAAATTACCTGTACTGGGTCAGATCAAAGGTCTGCCTACATCCTGCTCCTGACAGGGAGTCTAGGGAGGAGTATAAATGAAGGGCAAGCACACAGTGATGCTTTCCTAGATCAGTCTCCCTACTTCTCTGGATTTATGATGCAAAGACCTGAATTAAAGGTGGTAGGTTTATCTGAACTTGAATTCAATATATTTTTCTTCCATTTCTTCCATGACATTACTTGTTCATCTCCTGATGGCAAACAGACATTTAGCACCAACAGTATTCTGTGGTAATGAAAACCACAGAGAAAATCACAGAATACCTGAAGGTCTGTCCTCCTGTTCCTGGAACACTAGTTTACTTCTACTGTTCATTCTGCTGACTTTGTGGAAAAAAGATGCAAAGTAGCTTTCCTGACAGTATCTCAGGATAAGAACCAACATATAGATTGGCAAACAACATTTTATAACATGTCTGTGGCCTAGGCAGTGACTTGTATTTCATAACAGTGGAGCTGCCTCTCTTCATGTCTAGAAGTACCTGCTTGACTATGGNACTGACAGAGCAAGAGGACACAGTCTCAAGCTGCACCAGGGAAATACAGGTTGGATATTAGGAAAAAGTTTTTCACAGAAAGAGTGATAAAAGTACTGGAATGGTCTGCCCCGGGGGATGGTGGAGTCACCATCTCTGGATGTGTTTAAAAAAAGCCTGGATGTGGCACTCGGTGCCATGAGCTAGTTGAGATGTTAGGGCATGGGTTGGACTCGATGATCTTGAAGATCTCTTCCAACCCAGGCATTCTGTGAATCTGTGAATCTGGCTGGGACACTCTCTTCTAGCTGTCCTCATGTAAAATGGGAGTGATAGTTCCTCTTTCTAACAGATTTTTGTGCCTCAGATGTATCAGAGAATACCATGTATTCTCTGTAGCCACTATATTCATGTTATTGTAACGAGGAGAAGCAATGTTGCCAAAATCCCATCACTTTTGCTAAAAATTCTACCAAAGAAGATAATACACAAAGAATATGTCAAATTATTTTTTTTTTTTAATGCTGTTAAAGTGAAGGTGATAAATGGTGATGGAAGGAGAAATGGGTTTGCTTCTCTTTTTTGGACTACCAGATGGTACAAGAATATTCTTGTCTTACTCTCTGTGTATTTTTCTGAGAGTTCACTATAACTGAGTTCTGGTGTAAATTTTAGGCATTCTTCTCTTCTACTATGTCTAACATATGCGGAGAACCTTTCCCTCCTCTTCCTGACATCAACCTATCCTTGAAGAGTCTTGATTTCTCAGTCATTTATCTCTGGCTTGTGCTACCAAATTAGGTCATGAAATCTCTTTTTGGCATTGCAATTGTGCAGGAACAACCAGCTGTAGGACAATAATCAATTCATCTCTTCTGTCGTTCCTAGGCTAGAGAACTTTAGTTCTTCTTCTTGACAATTCTTCCAGTGAAAGCTCTTAGCTCAAGAAATAGCATATGTCTGGAGAAAAGCACATTGTCAAGAAAGGGAAAGGAATAATCTATCCAAAACTGTTTAAGTCTGTTGACTGTCTAGTCACAATCATTTAAACACTTTTCCATTCCACCAAAAGCCAAATATACACTTCTGCAGAAAAGACTTTATACCTGGAAACCCTGACATTAAAGGACTACTTAGACTCCTTAAACCTTGTCAGAAATGCTTTTGCCACATTCCTGCCTGACCTACATTAAATTGGTGATATATTAATTTATCTCAGGAATAGGACAGTATCAGTATCTTTGTTTGCTTGCCTTGGAGTTGATGAATATTTCTACCTGTATATCTTGGAAGGTATGAATTCACTCTTGAGAGTAAACACTGCACTTTCCTGCACCTTGAAGGTGCTTGCTTCTTATCAGACAAAAGAAGTCAAGAAACTTTCTGTTGTCTAATTTTGCTGTTTGGGGGTTCCTTCCTCAACCTAAAAAATAAAAAACATATATGGTGCACAGTGCAGTAAAAAGGAGGAAATAATGACACTCAGATATTGCTGTATTTAACACTAAAGCACTGGGCAATTCTAGATGTCATTAAAATTATCAGTGTGGGCTACCAAGAGCATCATGTTATGCATCATACTTTATGTTGGAAATGGTCTTGTTAAAACCACAAGATTTTGGGTTCATGTCATGTCTTCCATCTCCTTAAGTTCTTTACTTTAACATTGTTGACACCTTAATATTGCAAGTCACATCTTATCAAGCAGCTCTACTGTATGAATGTGCCAAGACAATTAACTTCATTAACTTTTTATTCTTTCCAGATTAACAAAAGAAGGGAGTAAGAAATGAAAAATGAATTGTAATGTTGTTTTCACTTCCTTACACTACACAGAAATTGAAATGAAGCAGTAAAAATAATTGATTGTGTGGGGTTCTGATAAAGTATAGTTGGCTATGTAAATCTGTGTAGATTAATTAGTGTTTCTAGCGAGTTGCTAAAGTGCTTCAGTGTACCTCTAGTGATGTTAGTGGTCTTAGCTCTTAGCACCTAGCTAATATTTTATTTGGCTTTTTCAAAAGTCTACGCTACAGATTCTAGTACAGCAAGAGTGTTCATATATCTCCAGGACCGCAGGTAATTTGTGATTATAATGGGCATGCATGGCCCTGTTTTCTTGTTATTTCCCCTGCTCCCCACTGCTGCTAGAAAGTGGATGTGTGGTAATGGCTCTATGAAGATACTGGCAAAATATTTGGCTAATGACTCTAAGGCCTTTATACTGTTGTATACAGTACACAGTGTTGTTTACAGAAATACTTTTTCACATGTAACAGGAAGTCAGTAATTATGACTTGCACTAAAAGTGTTTTAATCTGTCCTTTAAAGATACATTTGATTGGCATAAGAAAAACAGAGTTATACCCTGAAAATTTTTCAAACACCTTTCTATTTTATCTGCACAGTACTGATAATACAAGAGAATTAGACTTGGAATTAGTGACAGTTCATAATATATATTAATCTCTTGGATTATTGTTCATCTCTGTCCTCCATTGTCATGTCCTTACCAATATCCCTTATGCCTGGTCTAAGGGTTATAGAATGATTAATGAATGAGAGTACGAGTGTTTTGGATTTGCAAACCAGTAAATTAGTCAGATTGCAGGTTAGTGAAGAATTCCCTCTCATCCTGTATGAGTTAATTGCCCAGAATTTGGGCAGTTAAACTAACATGAGGGAAAAAATTCAACACAATTAAAATAGTGACTGCCATTGTCATAGCATTAAAGGGCAGCAACACAGCAAATGATATGATGCATATTCAAACCCCAGAGAGTCAAATGTCTTAACATGAGCTTGATGCATGGACATAGGCAACAGGCATTGGTTTTATTTCTTAACATTGCTAAAATATAGTTTGTAGTCTGTTGACTGCTCCTACAAATAAATGATATTTAACACAAATTTCAAATTTTGCTTCAGTCACGGAAATAGCCACCTGATACTGTATTAGTTGAAAAGAGAGTGCCAACTACCGATATTTTCTGCAGTAAAATATCTCCCTGTTCATCCCTGAATGCATTTTTAAGAATCAGTCAGCTCTACCTATGATTCAGATTAAGAGTCTGATATAGTCACAGCCTGAGTTATTTGGTTCTTTTTTGTTAATCTTGTCTTAAAGAAAGGTTGAGGTCTAAAAAGTCAAAAAGTTTAGTTGTGTTATAAAGCTCAATATCTGTTTGTTTTGTAGGAATGACAGTTTTTAAAGTTTTTGCTTTTAACAGTTTTAAGTACATTCAGTAAGTAACACCTTCTTAGATGAATGCCTAAGACACGTGCAATTTCCAGCAGGGCTTTACACCAGCATTAATTTAATGAGGGATAAACTAGGGGAAAAAAAAAAAAAAAAGATGGATGTAAATCTTAAAGGAAAATATGTTCTAATTTTTTTTGATTGAAAGTGTGAAAAATAATAGCTTCTGGCTGCTTCACCTGTCAACAAGATAGTAGTTGGCATCTCTGTATAGACTAAGCAATGATTATTCTCCTGTGTAGCTGAGAGGCGAAGCCAAATTAAAATCTCTTGCAGGTGTGACCTAAAGAAGACCAGCAAAGCAGGAAACGCACAGAACAGCTCTGTCAAAATACATGCATTTCTTTGTACACTTAAACGTACCTAGATACATGAACACATAACTTAGGAGGTGTAGATATAAACATGTATGTGGAGACAAGATATGTATCTGTGCTAATGTGTAGCTTGCCAATGTGTAAAAACATTTCATTTTTACATGTATATATACATATATTTCCATGCCATATCTTTTTTGTATGTTATATTCAGGCATGCAGACACATAAGCAGCTTTGCCTTTCCCATTTTTTTTTTTCCTTTCTTACACCTTTCATGACTACTGTACATGGAAAATTTATATAATGAAAACATTCACAAAATGTGTGTGTAGTCACAAACACAGATATACTTTAGATCAATATAGGGAAGTGGGGAGAGAATGGGATGGATGTGGAGAGAGGGGAAATGGGTTTGAACTCCTCATGTTTCCCATGCATACACCCATGTGTATGCACACAACACACACAGACAAAATTCTCCTCTACCTATTTTCCTAGAAATCATAAAAAATGTCTCTATTTATCCCAAGGGGTTAATTTGGTCAGGTTTTTTCAGTTACATCACTTTGTGCCTGGTGTTAATATTTTGCTTCAAATGCTGTATCTTTTATGTATTATTTATGGTGATCTTCATATACACATCATTTATATATATAGCAAGGTAGTCATCATGGTGAAAGAAGGCACTGATCTTTAATTTTTTTTTCTTTTCCCTATATAATGCATACTTTTGGTCTTAAAGACAAAGTACAGATTTTGAAAGACAGAAAGAAATGAGAGAAAGAAGGATAAAAACACCTTCATGGTTTGTGAATACTTTCCAGGAAGTTGAAAAAGAACAACACTTTTCATCTACTAGAAGATGTGACTTTAAATAAGGAGCGAGTTTGCTAATTTCTTTTTGGGTGGGACATAACTAGTTTTATTTTTGAATTACTTTTGAATTGAGCCCTGAACGTGAAAAGGCAGGTAGAGAAGAAACCTGGAAAGGGAAAATATGAGCTCAAAAAAATGAATAGCAAAGCGCTTCACATAAACTTCCAATAATTTCACCTGCAGCCCTAACACATTAACCTATCTGATAAATTATTACTATTTAAAGAGTTAGAATTCTTGCTTTTTTTTTTCCCCTTGAAGAGTAGCCAGATGGAGAGGTGACACAAGGGTTATGTTCCATCTAGTAATGCTGCCAGTGAATAATCAATTCGCCTTCTGCCAATATATGTGAACAAGAAATATTGCCTAAACAAAAGATTGAAGGATATTTTCCTTTTCCTTTTTTCCAGGCTGAGACACAGATTACATAAATTCTGAAAGTTTTAATTCCTAGAAAATATTATTAATACTCTATTAAAGTGTCATTTTCTTTCACTCTTTCAGTGCTTCAATGCAAATTTCTCTTTTCTTCTCAGCCTTACTACTATTCAAATTGTGTGTGTGTGTGCATTAGTGTGTGTATAAGCATTTAACAGCATTATGTTTACTACATGAACACAACTTGCTTGCCCAATTCTGCTTTGCTGTCTTGGGAAATATTCAGATTTCAGATTTTATATTTTAGGAAAATCATCTACTGAAATCATATACATTACGGGAAATATCCTAGTCACCACCAAATGACTAAAATGTCATTCCTCAGAAATTCTGGAGAGCAATCATAAGTCTGTCTGCTTGGTAAAACCTGTGGATTTCCAGTTTGCCAACACAAACAAAAATTCCAACAATAGCTTGAATGAAGTAAGAGTGGGACAAATCATGACAAGAAGTCCGTCTTCATATGAATTCATGCTGACAGGTTTCTCTGTGCTTAATTGGCATGATAATCTTTATGCATGATTCAGAATGCAGCATAGAACCTCTGGCATGGGTGGGGTAGGTGTAACAGCACATCGCATTGGACTTCATCCCAGCTTTAGGGTCGTTGCCTGAATGCACATGATAATAAAGCAAAATTCCGCTACTCCATGATGGGTGCAATTTACTCAGTTATATCCACATTCAGGTGATGTGAAGAGCAGAGGTCTAGACAATCCCTATTACTTTCCATTCATTCTATATTCACCATAAGTAATCTGGTTCCAGTGAATGATCTGTTCTACTGTACAAGTGCCTTTAAGGAAATCATTTACCTACCCAATAAGAAACATATTCAGCTGCTTTTTTTTTTTTGTCTTGATGCATGCAGCTATGTCTTAGGTGATGAGCAGCTGTGAACGTGTGAAGGTGGGAAAGGCAGACTTGGAGGGAATCAGTCATTCCAGAAAAATATGAATTCTGTTCTGGTTATTGCATATTATCCAGGGAATCAAAGTATAATAGCACAGTTCACAAAAGTTCATTCTTACTTCAGAAGCACAAAAATAAAAAATGCTTTATTGAAGTCAGACCAGATCCCACATGGATTATGCTTGATTATGTGAAAAGAATTTGACTCCAAAGGAAATTACTGTAACACCTAAGCAGTTTAAATGCAATATAAATAAGGTCAGAATACCATTCAAAAATCAGAATTCCAATCTACTCATTTGAACACCACTGTGGACAACACAGAACTGAAACTCTGGGTAAAGTGAAGTTTAAGCCACTGAAAACCTTCAGGCAATTTTTGCGGAATTTCACCATTTAGTTTAGTGAAGTAAATTCATATTTTTTATTACTCAGGGAATTGACAGACCTAAGTGTTCTGGTAAAATTAAATATCTCTGGTGGGGAAACTTAAAAAACAGCAAAACAAGAATATGACTTGGTTTTGGAACTGCTCCTCATAGGGCAAGCTTCTGATGGGACACATATGTCTCTCCATCTGACTCTGTGTGTGTGTGAGAGTAGGATTTCCCCATGCATTTTAACTACTGTGGTGACAGCTCCAGTGGGAGATTCAAACCACTTAAGATTTGAGTCTCCCAATCCTAACGTCCCAGGCCTCTGAGCAACCTGGTCTGCTGAAAAGTGTCCCTGTCCATGGCAGGAGAGTTGAAACCAGATGATTGTTAAGGTCCCTTAAAATCCAGGATATTCTTTATAGACTTTATAATGATTCTAGGATTATTAAATTAATCAGTCTGCTCTCCCAAATTTATGCTACTGAACACGTAATAATATACAACTTCACTATCTCTTTCTGGTAAATTAAACCATGGCTAAAGGTAGTTTCTCACTATATCTAATGTTGTGGCCAGTTCTGAAAAAGTGCTGTTTCAAAGAATTATTAAAGACAAGTTTTCTGCTTTCTGGTCTGCTCTTTTCCATACACCCATTAAGGGGTATGCTATTATAGGGTTAATTTTCTTAGCTTTTGGCTTTAAATTCATGGAACACATTGTGTCCAGCCTTAATATTTTACACTGTAAGCCATATCATCTTTTATCTTTTATTTATAGTGAACCTCATATTAATTTCTCAATAGCAGCTGGCACAGCAGGAGGGACAAGGCATTGATCTTCCAATTTATCCACTTCTCATACATATCCTGAGGTCGATGCAGTCTAGGGAGATTGATGGGCTCTGGCATCAGTACAGCAGCTGTGTGTTTCTCATGCATGAAAATCAACAACAGGAAACCAAAATGTGACAATTGACAGTAATATCAGCAACCTCTGTAATAAAAATAACAGGATGGTCTTCAATAATTTAATGGAATATTGGGTATTCCATAATGAAAAATCAGCCATGTAAGAGTTTGTGTATGTAGCTTTGTGAGATTCTGTACATGTTTGCAATAGCTGGGTAAGAATGCACACTTTCACATACCCAACATGCATACGTGTATTTTCTCTCACTTTACGAGTCACATGGCTTCACTTTAAATTGTGACTTGTATCTTCATTCATACAGCCTGATAGGGACAGACCTCTGAAGGATCAGAAAAAGAGAAGAAATTCTTATCGTTAGACACTGTTTGCAGTTGCACAACAGGGTTTGAGAGATCCTGCTGTATCATTCCTATTTTCATCTTTTTAGAAATAAGCTGATCACAGTTGTTATCACTTATGAACAGCAGGTGACTCCTACTGCCCAACACCAGTTCTGTCTCCCATCTCTGGTTATATGCATGTACTAGTTTGAAAGCAAACCAGTGAGAGATTCCAAGTTAGAACTACAATTTAATAGGAAAATTAAAATAAATGCAATAGTAAAGAAACACTGACACTGTCGGTCAGGGTGGTGGTAGCAGTCCAATTAAATGGTGGCTGCAATCCTGTAGAAGTGATAGATGTTGTTCTGTTGATGCAGTGATCCTGTAGAAGGGTCTGGTCTTCTGATGGTCCAGTGTTGGTTACATAGCTCTTGTCCTCTGGGAATCCAGTAGGTAAGGCTGCTCTGGTGTTCCAAAACCTCAAATTATATCCAGCTAGGAATGCTTGCTTCCTCCCCCTGGGTGGAGCATCTCACAATGAAATGATGTAATTTTATGAGTCAGGCAGTGAGGCCTTGATGGCCCATTTTGTGGAGACAGCCCCTTGGAGGAAGTTATCGGGGTGAGTTACAGAGAGGATAAACAACACTGCCACACTTCTCTTAACAGCTTACATAGATGGTAATACACAGGTTTTGATTACATCTTGCATTGTAACCTAGGACAATGCAGTAAAAGAGGGAATACTAGCCATCTAATGTTTACTCTTAGTGCAATCTATCTGCTCTAGACAAGTTATAGGACTTTGTAGAAAAAATTTTAAACATAAGCATTATCAGCTTTCTCTGCTGAGTGTGTCTAAACACACAGAAATGCTGTCCTACTCAAATGAAGAATTATATATCTAAAATTTGGTTAGCTAAGACGTGCAGTAGTGAAGTTGACTCCTTATGGCATTTTGAGTAGCGATCACTGCATGATCCCACACTATGAAAACCTACAGGTAAAACTTTAGCTTGTGTTTTTAATTATGCAAATACTGGAAATTGCTAGAGTCAGTGTAACATTCACTGCCTTTTTTCCTATGTGGCTCTTGATGTCTAGGTTAATTTCTTTTCCTCCTTTATTTGCTATCTTTCAATTACCCAGAAAAAATATAATAGTTCATGCAGTGCCACCACAGTGCTGGAGCTTTCTGGCTCTACAATCCATAACCCAGATAGGGGGATCTGGAGGAAACTGAGGTTTTGGATTCAAAACCAGCCCTCCAGCTAGTGATTAAACAACCAGAGAGAGAGAGAGAACCAGTCTGACATGGCCTGTGTACAAGGCAAGAGGACATATTAAGACTAAAAAATCCACATTATACATGGAGCTATTGCATGTGCTATGAAGGTATGATTGCAAATATCAGACCTCAGATAGACTGTTCACTTTGGAGTTCCATTCACTGCTAGCAGCATTCAGGTACATATTACCTATGAAATTAAAATTATTCTCATCCCCTATGGGTCTTAAGAAATCAAAAAGAAGTAGAGAAGTGTGGTATCTTTCTACCAGGCACTTTAAAAACTGTAGAAGAAAAAGTCTCCTAGTACTAAGGATGTTCTTGGTATCTTATGAAGACTATGGAGGCAACAAACTCATTCCCTTTAACAGTGCATGATGTAGTATTTCCATAAAAGGTGCCATGCGACCTGTTGAGCTTTATGTAGCAATCCTGCTGTTTTTTTAAAAAAAGCTCACAATTTTAATGGCCATAGTAAACAGAATGTCTTACTTAAGACTCACAACAAAAGGCTATGGGGGGCTTTAAATCACAGCACAGAAATTGCAGGAAACTACCATGAACTATTTTAAAGCTTTTTTTTACTATGGAGACCCTTTATTCTTAGAAATTCAGATTCCTGTAAAGAATCCCTGCTTTTGAAGCGTATGTTCTAAGAAAAGATAAGAAGCCTCTGAACACTTACCCAAATATAGGAATGTGCTTAGGCTGGGGTTTTGTCAAGTTTTAAAAAATATTTGAATATATTATTATATACTTGCTTTTTCTGTGAGTAAGAGGAAATGCTGATAAAATGAAAGAGGGTCGTCTTGTAGTATTTCTGGACATAAACAGTAATAGAAGTGCCAGAGATTTCACAGGAGGGACTGCTTTTATGGTATTTCCTTCTCAAATTTTTTATTTTATTTTATTCTATTTTATGGAGTTCAATAATGGGTGCTCCAAGTACAAGTAAGATAAATAGTGTATAAACCCCACCAAAATGGCTTCTGTCTCAAGGTGCTTGCAATCTGAGTTTATGCAATGGCAAGAAGNGATATTTCATGTGTCACATCAGGACAACACCTTAGGTAATGGAGACAAGGTGTGGGGGATTGTGATAGTGAACCTTGGGGAATTAGGTCAGAGTGACAGGACAGGCTCTTTTATATATAATATATTTATATACATATATAAATATATATTATATATGTTTACCAATTGTTTTGGTAAACTGAGGGAAAGAGGAGGGTGCTTTTGTCAAAACCAGAGAGACACCAAAACTGCATTATAAAAATATTTTAGTGTGACTTTTCTTTTTGCCTGCAAAGAAAGAAGCAGGAAAAAGAAGATTTTATTTTCTCAGTTAATTTTACCTTTCCAAAATTTGAAAGTTTCAAATCTTCTGCCCTCTACCTCTCTGGTCCCCTGCTTTGTCTTACAGAACTCACATGCTTTCACATTGCACCTCTCTAGCACCTTTGAAGTTTGGCCTAGCTAGTCTTGTCCTCCTCCAGAGCAGCTCATTCAAAGCATTTTCTTATAAAGGCGGAAAATGAGAACCCTGTATGTATGTGTGTGCATGTGTATGTGTGTTGTTATCCAGTTGATCATATACTGTCAGCTATAAAGAATTAAACTGCAGTCTGTGTTAACAGGAAATGGGAAAATAGCAAGGTGTGGGGCCATTGGGCACTGTTCCTGATGCCATGCAACTGTAGCACCAGGGAGAATGAAGGAGCCTCAGGAAGGTGTTGCAAGGAACACCAGGGCCACCAGGTGCAAGGGGCACCAGGTTATACCCCCAGCCCCAGGGACACCCTGGCCTTGCAGTGCCCCAACACTTCCAGAGAACAAAGCTGTTCAGTTGTTACAGAGACTTGGACCTAACTTATTACAGCTGGTAACTCAGATGAGCTGTAGAAGAGAGTAGAGTTCTAAAATGAGTAAGAGTAGTAGGATCTTATGTTGAATTCAGAAAATGGTGATGGGAGAAAAATGGATAAAAATAGGATGAGACATAGTTTGCCATGCATTTTGGGAAACAGCTGATTGTAGTACTAGAGTACTATTGAATTTCTGTGGTAATGTCTCCTTTCTTGGTAAGGACTAAGTAAGTAGGTTTTTAAAGTGGATGTGACAGATAATGCACGGATTTTCCATTTTTCCTAGTGGGGGTTCCAGGTACTACCCTCCTCACTACACCATATGATCACCTACAACAGTGCACTAGACTATGACAACCTAATGACATCTGCTCTTTTTCCACCTGCCTCTTCACTAGGTTAGAAAACATTCTGAATTGGATGCATTGCACTGCATGAACTTGCTTTGAGAGAAGAAGCGGGGCAGGGGGGGAGGGGGTNAGTAAGAGGAAATGCTGATAAAATGAAAGAGGGTCGTCTTGTAGTATTTCTGGACATAAACAGTAATAGAAGTGCCAGAGATTTCACAGGAGGGACTGCTTTTATGGTATTTCCTTCTCAAATTTTTTATTTTATTTTATTCTATTTTATGGAGTTCAATAATGGGTGCTCCAAGTACAAGTAAGATAAATAGTGTATAAACCCCACCAAAATGGCTTCTGTCTCAAGGTGCTTGCAATCTGAGTTTATGCAATGGCAAGAAGAAAGAATAACAAAATGGAATAAAAGGGGAAAAGACAGAGACTAGATAACTATGACTGTCTACCAGTTCAGAGATGGCATATGTGCTTCACAGTAGTTTTCTGTGAACTTGTCCTGCAAAATATTTTACAGATCTTGAGGGAAAAACAAAAGAAAAAAACAGTTTACATTTCGTTGAAGTTTGCTTTCCATTATCTATGTACTTTCGTCCTTACAGTGATAAACCTCTGAGCCCAGGAGAATGCTCAGAGTTACCTGGGCAGCCACTTCTGTTGAGGTGGACTTTGAAAGGAGACGCCTGCATCCCTGGTACCACTCATCTCATCTGACACACGGTGAGTTTTTTAGGAGCTCTCACAAACAGCTTGGAGTTAATAAGATTTTCTACAGAAAGGCTGAAATATTCCTCTTATAGACAGAAAATACCTTCTGTTTACCATGCATATCAGTAGTAGTAGATATTCTTAGACTCTTCTTATCTATTTTTTCCATTCTATATCTTCACCATTTCTCTGATCATTCTATTACTGTGAGTTGCTCTGTAGATAGGGAAGTAGTATACATGATGCAATGCCAGTAGTATTTCTTTGTGCTCATGAAGATTGCATGTAGTGGGATCAAACTGCTACTGCATAGCTGACAGCCTACATATGAACAATTAATATAAAAATGCTTTTTACACACCTATAATATTGTCAATTTACTGCTCCAGTTCTTAATACCATTCAGTTCTTCCCTTAAAATGTTCAGATCAGCCTCTATCCTTGGCATTTCCCTCCAGCTGAATGTCAACAATTAATTTCTTCAGCAATTACCTTTTTTTTTAATTTTTTGGTGAGCTCATTACTGAAAATCTTAAGGTAAAATTTGTCCTAAGATTCTTGAAGAATTCCCCAAGTAACATCCCATCTATAATATGGCGTGCTGTATTTTAAAGAATATTTCAACCAATATGTTTAACTTTTGCAAGTTCCAAATGACATTATTTAATGACAAACACGGAAAACATGTAAGTAACTGTAAAAAAATTGAATTCTCCTTTTTCATTTTATATTATTTAACCAACAATTTTCTAAAGCAGACACAATAACCTTGCATTCTTTCAGTCTGCATTCTGAAACAGGAAAAAATCTCTTGTTAACACTACGATATTTCATGTGTCACATCAGGACAACACCTTAGGTAATGGAGACAAGGTGTGGGGGATTGTGATAGTGAACCTTGGGGAATTAGGTCAGAGTGACAGGACAGGCTCTTTTATATATAATATATTTATATACATATATAAATATATATTATATATGTTTACCAATTGTTTTGGTAAACTGAGGGAAAGAGGAGGGTGCTTTTGTCAAAACCAGAGAGACACCAAAACTGCATTATAAAAATATTTTAGTGTGACTTTTCTTTTTGCCTGCAAAGAAAGAAGCAGGAAAAAGAAGATTTTATTTTCTCAGTTAATTTTACCTTTCCAAAATTTGAAAGTTTCAAATCTTCTGCCCTCTACCTCTCTGGTCCCCTGCTTTGTCTTACAGAACTCACATGCTTTCACATTGCACCTCTCTAGCACCTTTGAAGTTTGGCCTAGCTAGTCTTGTCCTCCTCCAGAGCAGTTCATTCAAAGCATTTTCTTATAAAGGCGGAAAATGAGAACCCTGTATGTATGTGTGTGCATGTGTATGTGTGTTGTTATCCAGTTGATCATATACTGTCAGCTATAAAGAATTAAACTGCAGTCTGTGTTAACAGGAAATGGGAAAATAGCAAGGTGTGGGGCCATTGGGCACTGTTCCTGATGCCATGCAACTGTAGCACCAGGGAGAATGAAGGAGCCTCAGGAAGGTGTTGCAAGGAACACCAGGGCCACCAGGTGCAAGGGGCACCAGGTTATACCCCCAGCCCCAGGGACACCCTGGCCTTGCAGTGCCCCAACACTTCCAGAGAACAAAGCTGTTCAGTTGTTACAGAGACTTGGACCTAACTTATTACAGCTGGTAACTCAGATGAGCTGTAGAAGAGAGTAGAGTTCTAAAATGAGTAAGAGTAGTAGGATCTTATGTTGAATTCAGAAAATGGTGATGGGAGAAAAATGGATAAAAATAGGATGAGACATAGTTTGCCATGCATTTTGGGAAACAGCTGATTGTAGTACTAGAGTACTATTGAATTTCTGTGGTAATGTCTCCTTTCTTGGTAAGGACTAAGTAAGTAGGTTTTTAAAGTGGATGTGACAGATAATGCACGGATTTTCCATTTTTCCTAGTGGGGGTTCCAGGTACTACCCTCCTCACTACACCATATGATCACCTACAACAGTGCACTAGACTATGACAACCTAATGACATCTGCTCTTTTTCCACCTGCCTCTTCACTAGGTTAGAAAACATTCTGAATTGGATGCATTGCACTGCATGAACTTGCTTTGAGAGAAGAAGCGGGGCAGGGGGGGAGGGGGTCCAGTCCTTAGAAGCCGTGCCGGGTGGCATCGGCCATGCAGCAGCTTAATGGTTGTTTGCTGAGCTGCTGGCGGCTCTCAGGGGTTTCTCCCGCCGCTACCCGGGTCCTGTGCCCGGGGGAAGGGGACGCCCAGGGCCGCTCCTCGAGACGGGCCGGGGGCCGATCTTCACCCCCTTTCCCGCGGGAAGCTCGAACCCCAAAGAGGAAGTTCCCGCCTCTCCCCGCGGCTTAAATATGCGAATGTCGGAAAGCGCTATTGGTCCAAATGATTGTCCATCAACCCAGGTTCAAACCACCACATTTGGTCACTCAGGTTTTGAAAGCCTTCAGACTGAGGGATACCACAAATTTTCTGCGGAGCTCACTCCACTCCAGTGCTTAATGGTTCCCACAGGGATTTTGATTTCTCTTCCTTGAATCTTTCTTGAACCAGCTTGAATCTTTCTGTTTTCACAAGATACTCCTGTCCCTCACTCCCTGATCGGGAAGTATTAGAAAGAGACTGGTCTCATCCCCTCTGTGATCTCCCCACAGGCACTGTGGTGTGCTGTCTGGTGCTTCAACACGTCCTCTGCTCTGTGATGAACCAGCCCCAGCCCCATGGACTCTCCTTGACTCTCCTGAGCCTTTCTTGGTTTTTTTTTTTCCTCCTTCCTGCCTGGGATCCCAGCAGGATGCAATGCCCAGATGAGGTTTGATGAGTGCTATGCAGAGGGCATCATCCTTGCACTTTTTGACTAGGAGAGAAAGACAGGAGAAAACCTGCAAGAGTGAGACAAAGTGCTGGATTTAACTTTTAGTCAGGCCTTAAGTGTTCAGGCAGTTGGACTAGATGATCATGTACATCCCTTCCAAGTGGTTCAGTTTTATTCCATTCTATTCTTTTCTATTCTACTCTATATATGCTGTGGGGAAGAAGGAGGAATCAGAATGTTATTCTACTGTCCCAGTTTATGTTGAAACAACTCTTTTCTTTAATGACAACCACAAAATTATGAGCTATATTTTTCAAAGAACCAAAAATATCTTTCATATGAACAGTATCCTGCATCATTCTGCTCAGAACATTTTCCAGAACCATTTCAATCATTTGATGATCCCTAAAGTTTTCCACTATCCTACCTGAAAAGTGAAGAGGGGCTTTTTACAAGGGCTAGTAGTGATAAGAGAAGGGTGAATAGCTTCAAACTGAAAAAGAGTAGGTTTAGTTTAGATGTTCGGAAGAAATTCTTTACTTGTGAGAGTGGTGAGACACAGAAACAGCTTACCCAGAGAATTTGTGTATATCCCATCCCTGAAGTGTTGAAGACTGGGTTGGATGAGCCTTTGAGTAACCTAGTCTAGTGGAAGATGTCCCTGTCCAAGGCAGAAGGAGTGGAACTAAATGATGTTTAAGGGCCTCTGCATCCCAAACCATTCTGTGCTTCTATGATTGACTAGTTTTACTAAGCCTGAGACTGTGAATAGAAAATCTGTATAGTAATACTGAATTTCAACATTGAAGTTTTAAAGGCCCATTTAAATCCCGCCTGGAAATAGAGCCTAAGAATAATATTGTGTTCTCGGAACATACACAAATTGCCAAATATATTTATTAACAAATAAATTGTGGATGTTTCAAGGTCAGACCGTGGAAACTGACATGCTACTCCTTTGAAAGCGCTATTTTGAATTAGCTAAAGAAACTAGCTTTATGTAAACCTAGGTGAAGGGTGTTGAGCATAAGTCATATGAGGAGTGACTAAGGAAGCTGGGGATGTTTAGTCTGGAGAAAAGGAGGCTCAGGAGTGACCTTATTGCTCTCTACAACTGCCTGAAATGAGGGTGCAGCCAGGTGAGGGTCAGTATTTTCTCTCAATTAGAAAGTGACGGAAAGAGAGGAAATGGGATTAAAGTTGCAAAAGGAAAGATTCAGATTGGATATTGGAAAAAAAAATTCACTGAAAATGTGGTTGGGCATTGGGACAGGTTGCCCAGGGAAGTGGTGGAATTTCCATCCATGGAAATGTACATAAGGCATGTAGATGTGGCACTTGGAGACATGGTTCAGTGGTGAACGTGGAAGTGCTGGGTTAATGGTTGGACTCAATGAACTTAGAGGTCTTTTTCAACCTAAATGATTCTAAGATTCTAAATTTTTGATACTCAGAAGACTATTGTTGACAGTGATGCCTATGTTGAAATCCCCCTACCCACACAAATACTCCTTGAGGTGCAACCAATGCCTGTTATGGCTGTTGGGAAATGCTGAGGGATTTGACATGTTTAACTGAACCCAAGGGGAATTTTTGTTCAGTACTGTTACACACATGGATATAGATGTATACATTTCTATGCCTCTGTGTGTGTGTAAATTGGTTATGGTATGAATGTTACCATGAACTTATAATTCAGTTATTATTATTATCATAGTAAATACTACTAATCAGTGAGTAAGTGCTGCTAAATCCCTTTTCAGCCTTATTTTTTGTATCTGTATCCTTTGCATCCTTACTCTTTTGGGTCTTTGGTCTTGGTGTAAATCATTCTGAAGTTGAATCTAATCTGATTTTCCTATGTATGCTTCATCTATGTAGTAAGTAATAAAGTGAACCTTGCCATTGAACTCTGTTGAAGTCGCACTTTCACAGATTTATATTAAAACCTCTTTTTTCCAATACCTTTGACAATGATTCTTTGAGCAGCCTAACCACTCTTTAGTGACACCTGAGTGTACAAATCTTTTTTATCTAAAGGCTTGTTTTATTCCATTCACTCCTTTTTATTCTCCTCTAAAACTGCACTTTCTATCAAGGCTCTGAACCAGAAGTCACCTTCATTTATTTACAACTCTCAGGCACAGGCAGCATCTTTCCCCATCACTCCTTCCCATCTGTTGATGTCAGTTCCACGCACTACTGTCAATCACCTTAGTGTCTCTTATCTATCCAGCTGCTCAGAAAAATTTATCATAACATTATTTCTTTAGTTATTTAAACCATTGGCAGGAAAAATTGTTCCAGTCTGATAACTGATAAGTTATCACATTTCACTTGCTCAATAGGACGTAATTGAAATCACAGAAATACAGCAATATAAGACAACAATGAGGCAGTAGGTGATGAAGTGAAATGGTAGAGCAAGCAAAGGCATTTCAGCCTAAAGAATGCTGTATGAACATTTGTGATGATTACAGAGTCCTCTGGATCAGACCACCAGTTTTACAAATTGGAATATGGCTTCTACACAATGGATACTTCTTGACATAGCTTTGTCAAGTGAGACATGCTAAAAACAGAGGCATAATTTTCAATTTTACTTTGTTTTACTGAGCACCCCGAGGAAATCAGTATCCTCATCAGTAAAATGGGAAAGGTAATATTTATCCACCTTTGACAAGTGCATCATGACCCAAGGATCAAAGTGCTATGCATAACTAAGTATTTTTAGTATTACTACTTTGATGTGTAAATCGCAGACACAATTGGCTGTAACTGTCTTTGAAGTTGTTCTGAAAAATTATACCATATTCCTCTTCAGCCGTGATTTAATTTGTGAATTAGTGACATGACAGACCATAAGAATCTATTTGGAAGCCTTCCAATTGGTTTTCTCAGTGTGTCTGCTGTGAACATGCACTTAGTGTTCAGTAGGCAGCAAATGTCCTCAAATTATTGTTACTGATTTCATCATTTTCTCAGTGAAAGAATTTGTGTAATTATGTATCTTATTTTTGTTAATATGAATAATTTTATGATCTGGTTCAATTATCATAAATTATATTTACAACACCAAAGTTGTTAATCATTCTCAGACTTGTTTAGCATGGAAGCAGTTTTCCTTGGAACTAGGCAGGGGAGCTACAGGCCAGCAGACTTCTGAAGCCTACATTTCATCAGAAAATAGAGTCCTTGGACCATCCAGTGAATTTAACTGGTCAAACAGCCATACATCATCTTTCAAGAGGAAAATTCAAAAAAAGACATAATGTCCTTGTCTTGCCACTCCCATACAACTCCTTTCCCCGTGTGTATGTGTTTCAGAGTGTTGCATAAACAGGTTAAAATGTTGTATTTAATGGAAAAATTTTGTTACTCATTAATCAATAAATTATTTTTCATCCTTCCATGCTGTGATTCAACTACTATGATGGAAAAAAATGTATTTCAAGTAAGTTTCAAATTTGTGGAGTGTTGCTTATACAAACCTTTTTCAAGATCAAATAACAAGTAAAAGAAAAAGCAGAGCTCATATTGCATCATAGTTTGATAAAGAAAATCGTGGAGATTATGACACTTCAGGGCTTTTTATGACATTCAAGACACTTTGAAAATCAAATTCATTTCTACAGGATGAACCATGCTAAGTCATATGTCCAGGTAGTCTGAGAAAGGCCAAAGTGATTTTCAGTAAGAATGAAAAATTAGACTCTATTTTTCAAAATCTTGTGCTGTTATTTAAAATACAAAAATGGCAGCAGCCATTCTTTTAATGAATGCTATGAAATGCAATATTTTGTACTGTTAAATCTTATTTAACGCTATCACACTATTGTAATACTATTACAAAAAATAGTTTGTAAGGATATATGTAAAGCATTGCTAGTCAAACAAATGTCTGAGTCAAAAATTAAGATTGTTTTTCTTTCATTCTAGATTTTTTCTTGACTTTCCATGTAGAAATGTGGTTTTAAAAAAGCTAGTTCAGATGACAGGTTAAGAAGTTATGAATAGTCAAAACCTGTTTTCTTTACTTTAGTTACTTTAAAATTGGAGTATTTGTGACTTGAAAAATTCTGAGCCAATTGTTTCCACCAGAGTTTATTCTGCAGTTCCTATCAGACTTTAAGCACAATAATGGCGACAGTTTATCATCATATACAGGAACAAATAAGACACATTGTAACAAACATAATTTTAAACTAGAGAGTCATGATTGAGATTTCAATAGAATTTTTTTTTTTTTTAACTTCAGAAATCTAAATTCTTCAGTGGTAGTTTTATATCAACATTTTAGTTGCCTCTACTCAAAAAAACCCCGTAATGCACAGGTTCCTGGAATGAGTACTTCATTTCTTAATTGTGTTGATACGTCTGGTCAGCCTTCTGCAGGAAATATTTTTTTTTAAATACATGGGAGTGCTGTTATCTGAGGAGATAAGAACTGTCATATAAATGATTAAAATAGGCAAAGTAGTAAGTTATTAACAGACAGACTATACTTATTGTCTGCTACTGAGAAATTAGTGGCAAAAAGGACGTTCTAATTATCTAATCTATCATCCTGTCAATTATTTTTCTTAACTTTTCCAGTGTTTTGAGACATTTGAGATAATTCAGGTTTATTTTCCATCACAGTGAAATGCTATGGCTAAACACTCCTGATGTCTTCCTCTACATATTCAATTACTTAACACTACCCTATTATTTTTATTACTACCTTAGGCTATTCTAGCCTGCATTTCTTTTTGATTTTGGAATATCCAGCCCATGAGAAACTCAGGTACTTACACAGGTAGGAATTTTTAAATCAAGAATGGTATGAAAATGTGGAAAGTATCCACAGAATGATAGCTCTATTTTAAAATGTTGAAGTATTCCATTTCATTGTCTGTTGGACTACAGACAGTGTCTAGATGAAGTGCAACAGCTCAGCCAGAGGGAATGCTGTGTTTTATAATGAGTGACCTAGACTGCACAATTAGTGAAGGTTATAGAGCATAAGGTTAGACACTATAGTACTGAAGCTACCAATGTAATAGTAAGACATTATCCTTCAGAGAGAATTTAACTGCCCAGATAACAGAAGAAAATCATTGCATTTGATTTGAAGAACCTGTGATACTCTTAAGTATATTTCCTTAATCTAGATAAAATACATTTGAGAAAATTTTTAAGGAATATGTTCAATTTGAGAAAAAGCTCTTTTGATACAAGCATATTTTGGTAGGACTTTTGACTTACAGCACCACTGGCAGTAGCTCTCGGTGACCCTCCTCTCGGTGACCCTGGAAATTTTGCCATGCATCTGCAATTCCATCCTGCTCATTGAGGACCAGGAATTCTAAACCTGTGACTGGTGGCCCTGTACATGAAATTTTCTGTGATGACTTCTGCTTTGGAACATCTGCTGGGAAACAACTATTGAAAAAAGAGACACTAATCCCTTTTAAGATTTGTCTACACATCTGTAAAAGACATGTTTGTTCTGTTGACTTTTCCCTTTCCAGGCACGACTTTAGAGGCGATCACATCACAAGCATCTCTGTTATGGTGGGGGGGATTATTTTTGTAGAATCAATTGCTTTCTCTCTTGTTTATCATATTTCCAGTCACCCACCTGAGGACATCAGTAAGGAGATTTCCTAAGTGCAAAGTCTATACTGTAAATTATACTTAATGTCTCTGATAATAACACCATGGGCTTTCATCTATACATCATTGAATGAGATTATGTTTCAGGGCATGAGTTAAGAATTTTAAGGGTACAGCAGTTTTTACTTGCTAACCTTCCAGAAAATTTCTTCATGAAGGGGAAAGACATTCAAAGAGCTTACAGTCTAAAAAGAATAGACTCTTGCTGCTGATATGCGTGATACAATCTTAGGAAACACAGAAAGTACTTAAATGTTTATTTTGTTTTTCACTGAACAAAAATTTCAACAAGGAGACTCACTTAATAAAGTTTGAGTAAAACTTTTCCTTAGCACAGGATCTCAGAATTTAGTAGTTTAGGTTTGATTAGAAATTAAGACAGAGTTACAGTCATGATAAAGTTAGATCCGTTTAGGTGAACTTAATAATATTATGCTTGACCTAGAAGGGATAGAGTGTGGGTTTATTCCAACAATATCAGAACAAACTATTTAAATCACATGTCATTTTCACTGAGCTGTTCACTTTCTAAAATTAAGAAGTCATATTTAATTTTTTTAAATGCTTATTTGTTGGCCTCGACTTTGTTTAATTGGTACTAATACATTTTATGCTAATTAAGCACACTTTCTCAACAATTCCAGGAGGAAAAGATATAGCCTTTCAGGTCCCTCCAAATCTAGTACCCTGGGGCTGGAGGCTTCTAATTCTTTCATTTTAATCCACCAATTATATGCATTATACCAATAAATATGTCATGAAGAATCTATCATTTCAGCAACCCTTCACCTGCCATTGCTTCAAATCATATTAAAATACACAAGGCAGTATCTTTCTTTAAAAGCATCAAAAGGAAGAACTGACTAAAACATTATCAGCATTTGCCTGGTGATAAGACCTTAAAATTTCCAATCTCAGTTGTCCATGCATAACAGTAAATATAATCTTGAGGAAGTATGGAGTTACTTCACTCAATAAGTATGTTTTATCCTTTAGATATGATTTGCCGTTTTTAACTTTCAGTCCTTCGCTTTTAAACATTTTATAATGGTCTTAAAATTTAGCTGTACTCAATTATAAAAGAGTTCTCCTCGTATTTTGCAGCTGCATCTCAGTTAATAATATGCACAGACCCAGCCTATTAAAGTGATACAAAAGAGTGCATAAGAATAGTTCCTATGAATTTGTTGTTTATGGAGGAAGCTTTGACATCCTAAAATTGCAGTAGAAGTCTGTATCTTTCTGAAACGGTGTGATTTATGGACTAAGACTTTTATGATGACTTAGTCTGCACCAGAATTTAACTCTCTGTATCACATGATGTAGCTTTCTAGTACCAATACAATCTCTGAACACAAAGTTAGAAATGAGAAGGAGCACCTTAATACCCCAGCAGAGCAAAGATTGTAGTGACTTTTTCCAACGTACTTGCTTTCAGTATGACTTGTGTGCTTTTTTTTATGGAAAGCCTCATAATTTACAACAACAAAATGAAGTCATATTTACTTATTTCTTTTAATATTTTTCTTCTTCTGGGTCATTTTACTATTTAAAAAAAATGTTTGAGGAATAATGAGGAAAAATCTCATAATCAATAGTTCTGGTGCTTTCCACAATATTACATGAAAAAAAAAAAGCTCTTTTCATCTGAAAATATTAAATTTAGAAAAACGGTGAAAGATAATTGTGGTATTTTCATTTCTGTATTTTATATAGTAACAACTGGAGTATACAAATAGATACAATGACATAATTCATCAGAATATAGTATTTTATGCTTATGCTTTTCTGTGGAACTATCACATAACGTAAGTAGAAATGAATACTCATCTGAAAATCCCTTAATTTTTTTCTGATTTATTTGATGGTTTTTGAAAAAGAAAATCTTTTTGGTTGTTTTGATTTAAAGTGTGTATAAGTTATGAACAAATGAAAATTCATTGAAGTCTATCTGTGTTATCACAAATGAGGTTTTTCCCAAACTTCAGGTCTAAAAAGCAGTCAAAAGATATTAAATGCAAATCTAATTACATATGAATTTCCCCCTTTATAAAGCCCATAGGCGAATAAATGTTGCCCTTTTTATGAAGCAGAGCACAATCTCTAATCAGTCTAGAAAAAAGACAACTCTGATGTATGTTATACATAGACTGTAACACAATAGTACTATCAAATTTTTGTCAGGCAATTAAACTTTATGCCAAGCTAATTCAATTTTGTTGCTGTTTTATTAAGTCCTACAAAACCCCCCAAGTTCTGTTCTCTTCAGTAAATCATAAGTTTCATAAAGCATTCCCCAACTTAAACTCCTTGTTCTGCTATTTTGATATATTAAATAACCAGAAAAAAAATTCCAGGGTCATAAATCTAGAATGATAAAATTAATCTTAGAGCTGAAGAGAAATAAATATTTTATTGCAATTTTATGAGCTTTTGTTCCCTTTTCACTCCCAAGTAGGTGTTGTTTACTGGTACAAAGACATTTAGCTGCTAAAAAATGTATCAGAAACAGTACAGCAGTAATAGAATTCATTTCTACGAAGCTGTTCACTTCTCAGGATGAAGGTCCAAGAATATGTGAAGGAAATCTTAAAAGATAATACTGTCAATAACAGTATTATACCGATTATTTTTCTTACATTTTAAACTCCAGGAATAATTTTACTCTTATTAGTAATTCTGCAATAGAATTTTTCTGAAAATGTACCTGAAAAATAGCTATTCACTCTGATTTACTGCATTTAAATGAAATATGTAACCCCAGAAATGATAAATGCTAATCTAATTAATTCTTCATTTTCTTTCCCTTTTCTTCTTAGAAATGCAAGGAAATTTTAAGATTGGAGATGTTCAGGATATGATTACACCTTTGTCTGAGGTACTAATCATTTGCATAAATTAGTCTGCCACAATATACACTGCATTCGAATCCATGTTATCTGATATATAATGAATATGTTGTTTGTCAAAATTAAGAAATGGACTGGGGAGAAACTAATGTACAGGTAGGAATTTCCATCAGAATAGAAACAAATGGAGAGGTGTGGATACAGAAATGCTGCAAAGCAAGGATTTTCTTGCTTCTCTCTAGTCCCATGAGAGAGAAAAATCTCTCAAGAAAAGATATCTGTACAGTTTTTGTAAACTATGGACACCTGCAAATTGTTTTTAGTACAAGTAGACAAAATATTTTGAATATAGTCGACCAATCACCCCAGAGGGGTGGTTAGGAAATTGAACAATTAAACTATGAGAAAGTTATCCTATAAAAGAGCTGTAGAATAATTAAATAAATCAATACGGCTGCACAATCCCTGCCTGCTGCATCTCTCTCTTTCTCCACTCCAATCAGGAAACAGCAATAAGCGCGAGAACAGAGAGGGATCACAGGATTTAGTGCTATATATTGTTCAGAGGGAATTACTTACATCAAAGTAGTGTTGCAGATAAGTAAAGCAGGACAGTTTTGTGCTGTGGTCATGCATTGTGCAGCCATTCACAAATATCTACAGTGACTCTAAAAGCTTCATTACAATTTGGCAAATGTTACA
>VYZQ01012524.1:29573-41655 GCA_013400655.1 Mystacornis crossleyi | reverse complement strand
CCTAGAAACTCTAACCATTGTTTTAATGTCCTTTCCTACTATATAATTGTATCTTCTTCTATCTTCAAGCTTTTTGCAGTCACAGCTCAAACTAAATTCTTTTGCTTCATTTCTGAAACGTGCTTTTCCTCACACTTAAGAGTCTTTTCATCTTTTTATGCTTCTAAGGACTGACTTTGGTGTTCCAAACCTCAGGTTATATCCAGGTAGGGCTGCTTGGTTCCTCCCCTTGCATGGAGCATCTCACAACGGGATGATGTAATTTTGAGTCAAGCAGTGAGGCCTTGATAGCTCATTAGCAGAGATAGCCCCCTGGAGGGAGTTATCATGCATGAGTCACGGAGATGATAAAGAACACTGCCTCAATTATCTTAACGGCTGAGATGGTAATAGAATACGAACCGTTTGGTTTCATCTTACATTGTAGCCTAAGATAGAAGTGTTTCTAATGGGCAGGGTGCCCACACTATGCACAGGCCCTGCTCCTGGATGCCCAGGCCTCCCCAGCCAGGCAAAGGGTTACTTTCCCAACGCTGTACTCCATACATGCTTCAGTGAGTGACAAAACCTGGCTCAAGCACTGCCAGTTTTCAGTGCAGGAATAGTACCAGCACCAGTACTTTCCATTCACTTCATTACAGAAACTACATGGATTCTGTTTTTGAAGATGGGTAGTACAGGTGCTGGAGTCTCCTCTCTGGTAAGTGCCCTAAGAAGGAGAAGCCAGTGGTGATAATTGACTTTCAGCTTTTCTTCTCATCACTCATTCACATCTACAACCTAAATTCACTCTCCCTCTGCTTAACCGTGGAACATTAACAACCTTCTCAGAGCCTTGTGGAAGAAAGAAACATCAGCTAAAGTGCACTTCCACTGACATCCAACCTCCCTGGACCATAGAGACCTTCACAGGCAAGTGATATGCTCTAAGACTGTATTTGAACCCAGCTGCAGTGTTAGATGAACGAATCACTGAACACCACCAAAATTATTATGAAAATGAGTTATAATGTGTTTTTTGAAGCTCTCCTGACTTTAAGTCCTGACCTCCCAATGCACTGTTAGCAATGATAATGTTTCCTTTATGTCAAGGAAACTATGACCATTGTCAACTGATTCACACATGATCAAGATCAATCATCTGTGTTTTCAGGGTGATCCTGGACATGAACTGAATGCCATTAAAACAAGATAGCTAAAGGAAGTAAATCGTGAAAAGTCTGCAGAAAACAAAATTGAGGTTTTTTTTTTTTATTAAAGTCAATTTTAATTAAAGAACAAGTGCTCTTAAATTACTGAAAGATTTCATTTACTCCGGAAACACCTAAATCATCATTAACACTTTAAGGATCTCTTCACATTAATTCATACCCAAATTCAAGGCTGTACATTTTGTTAGGTTTCTCTCTTCCTGTTCATATTTGTACCCAATTAAACTTCAGTACAGGTGCATACGGGTTAGTAATCATATTTTATATTTTGCATGCAGATTAGTCCTATTTGAATCTACATAAATTTGTTATACATCACTGCAAAAATGAATGCTCAAGCAACTTTTATTTTTATCTAATCAAATCACTACCTAATGAAAAATGAGCAACTGTGCACAAAGGTGTACTCGGGCAGACTCACAGATCCCTGGGAACAGGAGCCACTCAGGAGGGCTCCCAGGTGCGAGTCTCTCCCACCCCATGGTCAAAATCTGATCAGCCACACTCAAAATGCCAATCTGCCTTCTGCACAAAGATTAAATCAAGCTTACACCACAGGATAGACGGGACTTCTACAGAACTCCATTCCTAAACCTTAGAAGAGTCAAATGTGCGTTAGTAGACTATGATGAAGGTCCCTCCTCAAAATGGAAATGGTCAAATCACTTTGCTTGCCTATGCCTGAATTTTCTGGCTGTGCAGTGAGCACTACATAGAATCATGAGGCATGGAACAGTTTGGATTGAAAGCAGCCTTACAGACCATCTAATTCTAAAACCCCTGCCATGGTGGGAAATCTTCTACTAGACCAGGTTGCCCAAAGTGGACACTTCCAGAGATGGGGCATCCACAGCTTCGCTGGGAAACTTGTTCCAGTGACTCACAACCCTCACAGTAAAGAATTTCTTACTAATATCCAACCTAAACCTACTGTCTTTCAATTTCAAGCCATGCCCCCTTGTCCTGTCACTATACACTCTTGCAAAAAGTTCCTCTCCAGCTCTCTTGTAGTTTTTTGTTCTAAGGTGAGTAGCTGAAACAAGAGGAACTGAACCTCAGGTAGAAAAACAGTTCATTTAACCAAACTGCCAGCAGTCACATCACACAGTGGTAGGTAATATTAAGCAGTTTACTCTGGAAGTAGCAAGACAAAACACACACCTTCCACTCCTGAAATTGTATTAAACCATTTTAAGAGAGACTCTGTGATGAAATAATTCTGCACAAACTGGAATTACTTCTTAGTACAAATGGGTGGGTCTAGTCCAGAAACAAGTTGGTGGGTGGAGAAAATGAGAGCTTTTTAAAGCAAAATATGAAAGACACAATGACTTGAAAATGTCATCCTGAAATAGGCAACAGTGTTGCACTATGGGCTATAGTGAGAATGTAATAATGGAGACAAGCAGTTAAAAATTTGTGCAAAGTAATTTCAGACTTGAACAGAAAGCTTGAGCAACTCTGGAGCTCACCCCTCTACACACGGAAGGCCAGAGGCTGAAGAAGGAGACAGATACAGAGCTCCTGAGGAGCTCCTGGAGGGAACAAGGCACTCCACTCCCCCATTCCACTCCCAGATATCATGCTATATTCAGCCACCTCACAGCTTTAGGCAGATTCTTCTTTTCTTATCCCAGGAGCTAAAGGAACATGGGTACTGGGATCTGCAAAATCTATGTAATTTACCACAGGGCTGGAATACAGGAATTGTAGTGCATTCACCTGAACAGCTGCAGCAGAAGCAACAAAGGCTTGAACGGATGTGGCTACTGAATCACATGCAGATCACGTGAACATCTGCCTCACCATGTAAGAGAACGTTGTGCACTGATCTCATCTTCAAGCTCACAAACATTTTTAGGAGCATGCTGCCATCTTGGAAACATCTTCTGCTCATCTCCTATTATGCAGTACAAAAACAGACAGTGGTTGCACCTCTTTCAAGTCCAAATCAACACAAGAGAAGCTGTAGTAAAACAGCTACAGCAAAATTAACATATAGCTCCCACTTTCCATTCAGCTCCACTACTGGTCTCAGCATGAGAGAAAGGAAAGGAGGTCCACGAAGATCCAGTCTCCCATAGAAGCAGCAGCACTGAGTCCACAGGGCATCCCAGAGGGACAAAGCCCCATGGACATCCCTGCTCACAGGGCTCCCTTCCTTACCCCCCTCCCCACAGGCAAGCACCCACCTCTGTAACTCCTTAACTTCCATTTCCCCTTGATTCACATGAACCTGTTTAAGGGATTTCTGAAAAGGAGCATTTGAAAGGAATTAAATTAAGGCTTAGGAAGAAGAAACAACTGGCAATAAACAAGTTCCCTAAAGTGTGAGAGACTTTGTCCTCCACACTCCCAGAACATTTCAAGGTCAATTACACTCCCAAAGGAGCCCTAAGCCACAGCCAGGCTGCAGGAGCTACATGGGCTGGAGAACAGCACAGACAGCTCACATGCAGGCTTCTGCCAGCCTCAATTCACTCCATGCTTCTGCCAGCCAGAATTCACAACTCCGTCCTCTCCAGCAAGGAGGGTGCTGGACCTGACACAGAAGCTAAAACACTGCACTTCACCCCTTGTCAGAGAGCACAGCCATCCCAATTCAGCCAACAGATCCCTCAGAAACCCTTTTATCCTTTCATTTTTATTTTAAAATTACATTTCTATTTGCATTTCCTTTAAAAAGTATATCCCAACTTCTCCTGAGTTTCCCATCTGCCACCCCCCTCCTACCCACATCCTCTCAAAAAACACAAAACATCACCAACTTTCCTTCAAAATCCATACACTGAGGTAATCAGAAACCAATATTTCATATTAAAGTAATAGGGAAACTTGGTCTACAACAAAAAATGAAAAAGCCTTTTTGAAAATTTTCGTCACTCATCTCTTCTCAGAGAATGCAGGCACATTTTCAACTCATTTTTCAATCTCTATAGACTTGAACAGACACACTGATAACCCAAACTGGTCATTTGTTCAACTTCCTACACTGACTTTCTTACCTACTACTTGCATAAAGAAATTAACCTACTTCAGAAATCAGATCCATGTGACTGATTATTTAAGAAAAATAAATAAATTTAGGGGGAAAAAAATGCTCTCCATTACCACCACCAAATAATACAAATATATTTCTTTTTTCTGGGGTCTGACACTACATCCTGCCCAGGTCAGGCCAGGACAGACTGGGGAAACACAACTCCCAAGCAGCCATGCTGGCCAGCCCAACATTTCTTCCCCACAAACCCTTACCACTTCACCAAGATTATTTCATACTTATGGGCCATTAAAAACAGAGAGCTTTTATCTGAAATCCCAGTATTTAACTGCCATATTTAATCCACTAAACTAATATGTTTTAGAACAGTTTTCTTGCTGTGTCATTTAAAAGGACTAATGTGTGCAAGAACCAGTTTTAGACCAAGATATTACCTGAATCATTTACCAAGCTTTTTACTATTCAGTAGCAAAATTATTGCATATGCTTAACGGCATTCTGTTTTAGGGAAAACAGACCAGCAGTAACACAAATGCATTAAGTCTAATTGTCATTATTACAGCTGAATACAATTCCAAAAATGTATATAAAAATTTTAACAGGTCTAGTAAGCATTATTTGCCTTTTAAAAAATAATCATTAAAAGCACATTAACCACAAAATGAAATTAGCTTTTCCTTTTAATAAACATATGTGTTCAAATTAACGGTTTTTCTTCATCTGCAATTTACACAGCACTGAGATGAAGAGTGTCAAGTCTCAGAACACTGGAAACGTTAGACATTTAAATTTTGTGATTAGCTCCATTGTTTTCAGCTCCTGTAAGATAATAGGTTATTAGGAGCCACCTCTTCCTTCTCACTGAGAAACATTTGCATACAAAATTTTGATATTAAAAAGCAAAATTAAACCAAAACACCCCAAAGCCTGCCATGCAGGGTGTGCTGTGAGGTAGCCAGCACCGGTGAAGTGGCAGGGTAAGCGTACTCCAGCACTGCCATCCTGCATTACTGAACCCAGGGAGACTCTCGCTGCTGACTTAATCGAGGACAGGATTTCAACCTACAGCACTTTCTTCTGTAATTTGAGGGATGCTCTGATTAAGTATAAATAATTAGCTCATTTTAAAATGGCATAATCTTCTTTATGCACACAGCACATTCTAAAAATGGATTAGCATGGGGTCTAACGCTGGAGCGTATCTGGCATTAGAGGATTACAGGACACCAATCTGAACCCATGGCTAATTGGAATGGCTGTGACCCCTCAGCCAAATCCACTTGTTCTGCCTCTGTGTGCGGCAGGAGCTGCAGGAGGGTGTGGGGAGCATGGGCCTGCCCACCACAGCTGCAAATTGAAGGGCTTTTGTTGCAGCTAAGGCTTTCTGCAGTGCTGATTTTTGGAAAGCCAGGCACAAGGGCATTGGACTGGACATCGCTGTTTAATAACCCCAGAGTCACAACTGCAGATGTCTACATTAACATGAGGTCAGAGAGGGAAGCAGATGGTTAGGAAGCTCTTACTGTGAAGGCCCGGATGATTTCCAAAGGTAAAACAGCAAGTAGCTTTTATGTATAAATGATGCTTCCCATATGGCGAGTATGATTGAAATTTTAAACAAAAAAATTAAATTATTACAGTTAGATGAACAGAACCAAAAGCAATTAAAAGTAAAGTTGAGTTTTATGTTAAAGACCAGAAGCAGTTTTATATCAACAACGTTAGTGATCCCAAAAACGGGAGCAGGATACACTGAAGAGTGGTGTCTCTAAGAGCTAGGCACAAATCTCATTAAAATGCAGCTTTCTCCTTTGAAGATAAATCCAACCACGAGGCTGGCACTTCCAGGCACAAAAATCAATAAACATACAATCAATAGAAAAATCATATTTCATTGACATTAATTTATTAATCTATTAATTTATTGGTTGTGATTACAGGCCATGATTAAAGCCTGATTACAGGCTGTGAATAGGTACTTTTAAAAATACATAAGCATTCTACAAATATAAATAACCAATGACATGCATTTCTCCAGTTTAGCAGAGCACCTATACATGCATACGAAGGCACAAAATTACCAGGTGTTCCTAAAAAAATAAATAGTATTTGGTGGTTTTCAGTAAGTTTTCCTGGGCACATCATCACCAGCATTTTTGCTAAAACTGAGAGCTCCTGGTCACAGAAATGAAGATCCCTGGAATCCTGAGGCTGCCCCATCCTTGCAGGCACCCACAGCACCCTGCCAGCCAGCCCTCTGAGAGCTGGGAGGGCTGCAAGGGCTCCTGCCAGCACCCCTCTGTACCACTTCAGCACAGGGACAAACACTGCTCAGTGTGATGGAGTTAAGCACGTATTTAACATCACACAGTAAAATCAAAATAGCCACCTGTGGATCATTACATTATCTGCTGCCTCTTAACATAATAAGCAATTAAATTACACAGCATCCCTCAGTTCATTAAATTAAGTTCACTCAGGAGTGTGCAGTCTGTCTCTCAGAAATCTGGTGGTTTACTAAATCCTGTCAGCCATTCTTCATTTTGTCACAAGACTGTGATGAAAAAAAACATCTAAAATCCTGATTTACTAAAGTCAATCTCAAATTTGCATAGACTTTGGGGTGGCTGGATGTTACATGAGACAGTCACAGCAAAAATCAAGGGCTAAACACAATTGGGCAGAGGATTGTCAACAAATCATCTTATTCAGCAAGTCCAGGCTGAGGTGTGAGTGAGCCTTGTGCATGTGGTACAGAGCTTTTGTAGAAAAAATTATGCTTTGAGCTTTCAGGTTCTATAGAAAGTTAAATGAACCTCAACAGATGCGTATTAAATCCAGGGAAAAGGATGTTTGCATGCAGGCACACACACAGCACCCAGCCTTGCTTCTCCTCCTTGTTTTTTCCCCCATGCCAACTTCTCAAAAACCAAACCCTGGCTCACCTGGATACACTGCCCCATGATAATATAGGATTTAGAGGAAAACTCTACAAGGTTCCACTGGGCTGTTTATTATACTGTGAAAAATGGTCCCACTCCATGAAACACCAGCCCAGAGAGGCTCTTTGCTATGGTTCCAGGCCCCTTCCTAGAACATAATTCCACTAATCTCATACTCTGGAGCATGGTCTCCAGACAATGCTGGAGACATCAGTCCAAGTAGGCAACCCAGTACTGATGAGCAATGTGTTTTTTCTCTCCCAGTACCAGAGCAGATCACCCACTCACTACCCCAATTCTGCACTGCCTGGAAGGAAGGCAGGACCTGGCCTAGCCGGGTAAGATCGATGTCACAAAGTATTTAGAGAGGCGCCAATACCTGTGTTTGACTCTGGTAGCAGGGGAGCTTCACGTGCCTTCAAAATACCCCCTCCCTCAGATCTGAAGGGCACAAGAATTGAATTTGTTGTCTTGCTATATGGAATGGGAACAGAGGAGCCAAAGTATGTTTTATTAATTCTTTCATTTTTTGAATATAAGTGGATAAGTGGTTTCAGCCTCCAGACATTTCTTAGACACTGTTGACTTTTACATACTCTTTCAGAGATCATAAAGTTAACTGTTACCTTCTTTCCCCATGATGCATGGGGATAATGAGAGACCAGGAGCACTCAGAGGGCAAGCATCTAGCAACAAACCACAGTCAGGCCTGGAGATGCTTGAAGAAAATTTTGTTGCTTTCATTTTAGTCCATGCTCCACTCATGTGAGAGGCTATTCCCATAAAAATACAGGTTATTAGGATACACATTTTGCAGCAACTTAGGGCTGAAGCAGAACATTAGGAAGACAAGTGTGTACATCTCTGGGGTGTGGCAGATGGGGCACACTCAGTGTCACTAAATCCCATTCCTTTCTTTTCAAACAACCTGCAGTGAATCACTGTTACACCATGCCCTCCCATCAGTGTTAAAAACCGCCCTGTAGTAACACTGGCTGCGACTCACACATCCTTCTGTCCATGCAAGCACTTCATAGCAGGAGTATGCACACAAACTAAACCAGCTTTCCTCCCAGGTAGGCCGGGAAGCCATTGTCCCTTGCTGCAAAGCCACTCTGGTAACCAAGAATGACACCTGAAGTGCTTTGTTCTGATGAGAACATGCCTAGGACAAGTCACCACCACTCAAGCTGCTGATAATACTCTTGAAGAGTTTCTACTCTCTCTCCCAAATTACCTCATTTAAAAGACTTAATATATTAATTACAGGCTTCAGCATCAGCCCAGTTAGAAAGCCCCCCAGCCCCTCCATGGTTCCCAAATCCTCAATTACTAGTCCATACTTTTGTAAAGACCACAGGTTTCCCCACAAGCAGGTAGAGACATTATGGTGAAAGGCATAGGATGCTCCCTGGAACAGGCTCAACTCTCTGCATGGGATTGACCAGACCTGAGCCACCATACCTGCTAATTATTGCTCCTCACCACTGAGGGAAGACACCCACACCAGAGCCCAGCTCCAAGGTGCTGCTGTTCTTATCCCTCCATACTGATTTATACATAGCAGAGATAAGCTGTAAAGAAAACATGCCATGAGGATCTTACACTTTTAATTATTTTATCACAGCCTTCACGTACCCTTTTTTGGATATTATTACCCCGGAGAATGTGCTAACAACCTTAAGTTGCTGACTAATTAAGTTTTGGTATACTCCAAAGCTGGTTTTTGCACACTAATTAAATTTACAGGCAGTTAGATTTGATGGCTACTATGGTATCTGCCAACATGCTTTCATAATCAGTTAAATTATTAATTCTGAGGCAGCAGCCCATTCCCAGGCAGGCAGGGAAGCACTGTAGCAGTGGAGCTGCCCCAGGAGAGCAGCAGTCAGTGACCCTGGGCTTCAGGAGTGAGGGATGCATGGGTGCTCTCTCCCTAGGAGACGGCAGAGTTGCAGTGGGGGCACCTCCTGCCCCCACACCTGCCGGTGAGACATTGGAATTGCCACCCAGATTTAGCCCTTGAGAGGCAGCAAAGGGGCAGCAGAACAGACATGGGTGCCCTGCTTACCTCTCCTGCTGTCCCAACAACAGCAGCAAACATCCCCAGAGGCACAACTGCCTTGGGTTGCTGACAGCACCCCTCACCCCTGGCTCTACAGACTTGTACATCAGCGTCATTTTAAAAGGCCGGGGCTCCATCAGATTCCAGTCCCTAAATCTCCCTCCAGAGCACCGGGCAGGAGGCACAGCCCATGCTGTTAGAGCCTCCACTGGTGTGCTGTGGAGTCATTCAATCTCAACAGCCAGACAAACCCCCAAACCCACTCGGTGCTATCACACCTCAGGCCCTCCGCAATCAAAACATTCATTTAACAATCTATATGATCCATGATGTCAAATGCCTCTCTGATAATTCCCTTGGGACAGCTGCTCTTGCTATTTCATCTGTTAAATATCTCCAGAACCCAAAAGTCCTCAGGGAGAAAAGCAGATATTTTGACTAACTGCTCCTCCTCCTCAGCTAGTTACTGTGTGAGCTTCCTCCCACTCAAACACCAGGAGCTGATTAAGACATATGGATTACCTCAACACTACCAAGAATTTCAGTTTAGAAAGTGAAATATTGACATTCTTAATATCACATTTCACTTTCTCTTGGTAGCCCTTCCTCACACTGACACTGATCCCCACTGAAACACAGCATCATCCCACAGACTGCAATTCAAGAGCCAGGCAGATGGCTTTTTCTACATAGATTTTGGTTGAAGCTGCTGATGGCATCAACCCATTATAGTTTCTCAATTCCACTGAGAAAACTACTTTCGAGTGACTCTTACTAATGGAAATCTTTGGGTCCTAAAAAGAATTATTCAGTTCCACATTAAATTTAGAATTTTGCCTTTTGGTCTTCCTCCTTGTTTAAAAGACTGTTTTGTAGTGCGTTGGGCCTCTTTTCAAAATAAAATGAAAATAACACACACAAAAAAAAAAGCCATAAAGAAAAATTCTGCACATTTGGAAATCCTTCAGGAACATGAGTCTCTAAAGTAAAAACATATTTATTTAAACATAAAAACATTTGTAAAACCTTTGAAAGCTTTACATTGTTCTAACTAGAGGAAAGGTGAGGGGTTTTTTGAACTGGAACTGAAGCTAAATATAAAGTGTGTGAAGCTTCCTATTAAACGAAAGTCCTGAGTTTGGACTGGCCCTGCTGGGATCCCACGAGCTCCCATAACACGAATCACCAGCATCCCCCATTCACCCTTGTTGGCATCTCATTTCACTGAGTTTCTATTTAAGATTGATGGCCTTAAGCTGCAATTATGTATTCAACCAAGTCAAGAAGAAAATCAGAGTGAACTTCACTGACCTTTTTTTTTTTAAAGTACTGGGCAGATCCATTTAAGTGTGAACTCATGTGAAATATCCCAAAATAAAACCATAAACTCTCTAACTTATATGTCACCCCACATTTAGATAAGCGTTCCATGAAAAAGAAGCACTTTTAAGGATAAATGTGGGAATGGCAATTGTGCCATTGTGCACTTCATGCACACATAAGGTGCATTCACCAGTCTCTGCAAAATTCTGAATTTCCAGACTTTAAGGAGATGTAGGACAGGGGACAGGCTGCTGCAGGTGACCTAGTAAGAGGGCTCACATAAAGCACAAGTGGAAGGAAATAGAGTATCATTTTCTGCTTTTAGAAAATCATATCTAAGTAACCGCTAGGCAAAGGCATTATCTCAGACAAGAGGTAGCAGGGTTTTGCAAACCTCTACAAACATTTGGTCTCAACCAGGATGTTACCAGGTAGAGAAAGGTTGCTCTCCTTATTGGTAAACCTCAGTATTCTAGGTTTATGGTCTTCAGAGACATGAAAAGAAAATACACTTATATCATGAAAACTACAGAATTTCAGAAAAGACCAAGCACTAATTTAAATACGCTGGCACAAAAAAAAAAAAAAATCAAGTTATGGTCCAAAATGGACTGTTCAGTTGCCATTCCTAATTATTCCACATGACTCAGGAGGATTATTAAGGGGATCGCCTTGCGGGAGGGAGGCAGTACCAGAGACCCTCCCTTCATCAGCAATTCCCCTCATTCCTCAACATTCTGAGACCTCCCTAAGTTTAAACAGTTTTAATTAAACTATTGCTTAGCAGTTCTCCAAGCAATACCAATCTCATCTTTCTTTTTAATCAAACCTGTGTGAAGAAACCTCTATTTATTTTGCACAAACACACAAAAACCTCAAGGAATAAATACCTCTTTTTAATAAACTAGAGTGACATACAGCAAAAGGATCAGGTCCAGGAGATAACCTTATTTCAATATATTAGCAGTCACTGCTACAGTCCCCTGCACCCAGAACAAACTCATCCCACTGCCAAAGCTTTTTTACAACCCTACCCCAACAAGGAGAGCTGTAGCCCCCAGAACTGCTTGTAGCTGACATTTCTGAGCCACCATTTCTGAGGTACTCACACATAAAAGAGGCAAAAGTAATTGCGAGGCTTTATGTATTGATGCCAGGCATTGGTTTGAAGTCAGTGAACCAAGAGAAAATCACATTGAAACGGACTGAAACAAACAAACTAGAAATAAGCCTGAGGCAAAGAAAAGAGGCTTTTATATATTAATTATACTCTGTTTTTGGTTTCTGCCTCGAATAGCAGCTATACAGTGAAATCCAGCAAGCACTCAGGTATTGCACAAATGTACAAGTCAGTCAAATGACCTTCCAGCATCTGGCTCAAACCCTTCAAACACAAGGGAAGCTTGCTTGAGGCAAAGAACCAGTGCTCATCCTTGCTTTGCTGATGCAAATTCCCTTTACCTTGAGAGCAGTCCCTCAGCTTCGGCAGAGCTGCCCCTGAGAAAGACACGACGAGACCTTTGCTCTCAGGTGCTGTCGC